>JBBPOM010001269.1:0-12264 GCA_038091455.1 Leccinum uliginosum | reverse complement strand
GCGCGTGTTCCACAAGAGATCCGAGGAAGGTAGCTATTTGATTTTCATCTGTTAGTAGCACTTGACGAATGATAAGGAAGATTTACTGGATTGTTCCCATGTCGGTACGTTTTCGTTCCCGGCGGGGGTCCGGGAGAGGTAGGGTACGCGCCCAGACCAGGGTCACCTAAGGGAGAGCCATATGGCTGGCTGGACTAAGAGGCGATGAAAGGGGGTGGTGGACCGTGACCTGCGTCGGAAGGAGGGTGTATGAGGGGTGAGGGTGTGCAAAATAAGAGAAAAAGAGAAAAACATACCTGAATAGCTCGAGCTCGATATGGTAGTTAGAGTCGAGCAAAGCGGGTTTCGAGGGGGTACTGCTGGGAGCCACAGTGACAACAATGACATATGCGGTGAAGACACACTGGAATATAAGGGGAAATCGCCACCGAGCCAAGCTGCAAAATCCATGGTTCACCCTGTTCGCATTGGCAAGCACGGTACCACCTCGGAAGGGGTATGCGTTGGGCGCATTTTGGCGTCTTGGGGACTCGAGAGGAGCTGTGTCACGTGAGGGCGTGTAGTCAACGAGCGGCGTCGAGGAGCGCAAACGCTAAGAAGTCGGATATATCAGAAATGGTCCACCGCCTGGTCCGAGTCCGCACAATGTTGCTGTTCTCAAGTAGGTGTCCTGATAACTACCAACACACTCTTGTCCCAAACACTGCGGTGAGCAAGTAGAGCGTAGCCTAGGAGTAGTTTAGAAGGCGGTCTACAAGTAATCGTCTATGTCCATCAAATCTAGTCCCGTATCTGACCCAAAATGCATGTCTAGTAACACATCATCCTCATCACTAGAGACCTCCGTATCTGACTCCCCACTCGAATTTGAATCTTCAGAATTGTCAAAATCTTCCTCCACGTCAGACATAGATGCCAAATTTTGATGCTCGCGAGACGCAGAAGTGTGCTGAGAGTCAGGTTCGCGACAGAGGCGTTGGTTGAGGGGTGTGGACTCAGCAACACGACTTCCCGTGCCTCCGCGGGATTCTTCATTGCTGGCAGGCTTGATGTGAGCATACTTGTGTCCAATACCCATACCCCAATAGTAGCGCATGAGCATGTCTCGGTCAACGAACCTAGTACCAACATATGAGTATTGGCTGCCTGCAAGTGTTAACCAAAAGACGAACCTGTTAACGTAGTACCGCTTTGAATCATGGGCATCTCGGGATGCTTTCGACCTAGCCTGACAATCGGGATGTAGATTACCCTTGTGGAAGTCGGGAATGAGATGGCAACTTCTCAAAACATCTGCTGGGTCAACAAAACCAAAGGCGGAGTCTTCGTCCATGGGAACAAAACGTAGAATATCCAGCTTACAAGCGTCTTGCTCTGGATGACTTTCAACGACTTCGAACCAGCGAACCCAAAGGAACTCGAGGCGGCGAGGTTGGTAATCCGTTGATCCTGGACCATTGTAGATGACATTTGCATGGAAGATACCGAGAACCCTCGCATAGCAGAATGGATGGGCGACGGAGTCGGGCGTATCAGAGAGAAGTATGATGTCCCGATGGTCTGTGTTCGGGTTGATGGAATCTTGTGCCCTGCGAACATCGTAAGCGGTATAATTTATTCGCATCAAGTTATGACGATAGATTCGGTCGTTTTTAAACAGAACCTGATGATACAATGTGATCTCTGAATCAACGGTTGAAGCATCTACATCCAGAGACGCAATGGTGGATCCAGTGCGTGTCTCTGAGTCTATGCTAGCTACATGGAGATGCCTGATTCGAGGGAGGAGGTGGCTCCTTAGCCTCAGTGCGAAATCCTACCTATGTCAGGTACCAGGGTTACAATATGTATAGGAGACTCGAACTGACCTTTGTCGCCGGATCTTCTGAGTGAAGATGACTAAAGGCTCTGAGGTCCTCTGGGAGATTTTGTGACTTGCCAATAACATGGTGTTCCTCGGGTGCCTCGGGTAGCTTTTCGAGTGGCAAAGTAGACGAGCATAAGGATGCGCGGGCACGGATTTGGCGGATGCGCGCTTGGCGCCGTTCGATTCGGGTCAGCTGTCGGATGTATGACTTTCGGCTCGTCCTTGTAAATCTTGACTTGCCGACGCGATGCTCGAGCTCTCCCTGCAAGAGTCAACACAGCAAATTGGAGGGATACAGTAAATGACTCACTGTCTGGGTAGAATATGAATCCGTGGTACCATACCGCCTGATGGTCTGTGTGTAATCGCCAAGCGCGTGCAGCTTGTACGTTCGAAGATTCAACATTTTCGCGTGGCGTACACTTGCATTAGGTATGTCTTCCTTCGGTTGTCGGTCGTTCGAAGTTTTTGTTCGAACCTTGCGTCGGTAGCGTCCTTCGGCTTCTCGCTTGAGTTCCTTCGTGGAAAAAGAGGAGCAGGTGGTCGATTGAAAATAGCGAAGTTCATCACCGAGAGTAGCCGTCACATCGTCCATAATTTGAAGCGTTTCGTCCGTATGTACACGGAGTTTTGCAAGACCGTGCCACGTCGCAAGCTGGAAGAGAAGTTTGAGCACGTCAGAGTTGTGTGGCTCGGGCAATAGCCCGTTGAATACAGGGATGGCACACTGAAATTTGTGATCCGGTAAGCCAAATTTTGACGAAGGAAGACAGAACCAAACCTGGAGGAGGTCCTCGAAGTCCCTCGCTGCCATTTTCTTCATCTCGGAAGAGTTTCGAGAAAAGCGCCGGATAGTGTCGCGACCAAAGCTGGGTACTCGGCGATAGCTGTACTTGAAATGAGGAAAATACACATATATCAATGTAAACCATCCTACCGTCGATCAAGCTCGCCGAGTGCGTTCTTTTTCACGCTATCAAGAATTCGAAGGAGATGGATGAAGATAGCCTTCCAAACTCCGAGTTCGAACTCGTGTAGCAGATCCACGACGAGGATACAGAAAAGGTCGAAGTCGGCTGCATGGAGCTTCTCACAGAAGGCATTCTACAAAGAAGACATCATCATCACGGATATGCTTGAATCAGATGGATAATTGACATACCGATGTAGGGGTCAACGACTCGTCTTTAAGAAGCGCCTCAACATGGGCATTGTCAACCGCATAGTTCTGCTGATAGATTAGCTTTCCAGCAGCGGCAACTTTTTCCTGTCTGCTCTGGTTGTTGGTACGGATAAGGGACTTTCGTTGAAGGTCGTCACTCTGCATGCCTAAGTTTCTTGCCTCTGAGAGTGGGACCAGGCAGCGAGGACAGGGACATCTTCCCAAATTCCGGATGGACGCGATTAGGATCCTATTGAAAACAATTAGCGAGACGAATTGACTATGAAATTTTCACCGGTACTTCTCTGGGTAGTCGGCCGAGTAAGTAAAAATCCGAGGATAGAATCGCCGGGTGATCCCATCACAACACTTAATAACGATGCCATGCTTATACGCGTGTAAGAACTCCTCGTCAAGTAGGACTTTCCACTGCTCGTGAAAGACTTCCCTGTGGCAATGGGTGAAAAGCGGATCACTGAGTGCCTTGCCTCCTGAAAATTGAGTAGCAAAATCCTTGAAGTCGTCCGGAAGCTTTGTGGAGAACATTTTATTAGTTGGCAACTGCTAAGGGAGGCAAATACACACTGATTGAAAATACGCCGCATGGCAGCAGAGGTTACAGGAAGGCTGACACCGTCGATATTTTGACTCGTTACCAAAGTACAAATACAGTGGCCAGAGCTTCGCGTGTCCGAATGATGTGAGGTGAGTAGAATCCGACCAAAACATCATCCCCGCGATGACCCGGGGAAGCTCGCATCCGGGTTCGGGAGGTGACTCTTGCAGTCTTTGGTGAGCCTCAATGAAGGCTCCAGAAGTGTAAAGCTCTCCGTACACTCGCACGTCACGCCCTTTGTGCGGGTGATGCCAGTGAAGCTCATAAGGCTCGTAGTGAAACTGAGAGGAGTATGATGAATCAGAAATCCTTTCACGGATAATAGATGTTAACGAGCGGTGGTAGAAGTCATGGATGTGATAAGTTTTGGGCCCAGGCTCCTGGCAACGGCTGTGAAATGGGATGGAAATCGGTACCGTGGTGCGCCTCCACCCATCATCTTCATCCAACCAATCACCCGAGTCTGGTTTGTTATCGAACTGGTTTTGGCCCAGTACCTTGTCCACTGCCTGCCAATTCGTTTTCGCGACCTGGTCTGGATGGAAATCTTCACCTCCAACGATGTCAAGGAGTTCCCGGAAGCTTTCCTTGGACTTCTGGGCTCCTTGATTCCAGTACCAGTCACCTAAATGCATCGAGTTTTCATTCGGATACGGATAGAACGGGTTTTCCGATACCGTCAGACGTTGCACTTCTGGGGCATTTCCTTCTACAAATTCGTTTGCAATCGAAAACGGGTCGTCAGGGTCATGGGTTGGGATAGAGTCGGCGTGATAGACTCGGTATAAACCGAATTTATTTTTCTGCGTTCTGAAAACGCGTCGAATTGATGAAGGAATTGAATTAATCAAACTCTGCACTACAGAGGTCAAGGCAGGAGCACAAGCAGGAACGGGTGTGGGTGCAGAGCCAGAAGCGGCTGGGGACACAGACGTGGGCTGCACGGTAGCACCTGGGGGTGGTAGGGGCATCAGAAGCTCTGGCAACGCGTCCCTGAAACGAAGGGGCAGGCGTCGGTTGAGCCGACGCGGGCGGCGTTGAGCCAGGGACGTTCCTTCTGTTTCTTCTTCCTCTTCATAGCCCTTTACTATAAGCTGTGGCGTGTCCTGTGCAATATTTCGGAGCGGATCAGTTGCTGACTGCTATGTCTCTTGAGCATAAGAAACTAACCTGAACTACGCTGGAAGAAGCTGCTTCTCCATTTACCCTCAAACCAGGCGAGAACCCAACATTTGGGTCATCCACCACCGGTGTACTACCACATGAAGATTCTAGGATACGGGCCCTTTTTTGCTGGTAAAGTTCCTTTGCCTTCGCTAGCACGTTTGATAGGCGCTTTTTCCCTCTTCGACAGTTCTTCTCGTGCCTCTTGAAGGCCCCTGGGTCAGTGAAGGAACGCCCGCAAACACAATCTTGGAGCAAGGGATTTGACATCCCGCGTAAGAGACTGAAACAAAATTCCGAGTCAACAAACTTGAGCATTTGCAATAGTATTAGTACCAGGCAAAAGTGGTGCCATTACTCTGAGTTTCTGAGCGTGTGAATGACAGCCCAGGTTCTCGTCATCACCTCGTCATCGACTTGAACTTTATCGAGTAAGATACAATCATTGCCACCGAATACTCCTTGAGGTGCCAGTGGGCGTACTGTTCACGGACAATGGCCAAAGTGAAACAAATTGTGATTTATCAGATAGTTGGTGGCTTTCTTTTGAGACTCACTGATCGAAGAGTCATCGGATGCATCGCTGCTTCTGTGACTCCAGTTATTGTGAACTCACTCTTCAAAACTTTGAACGATTGCACCACGTTCGATGTCTTTTGAAACATGGTTTCAGATGATTTTAAAAACTTGAACACGGTCCGTACATCCATGTGATGGCAACGCCTCAAAGTTACAATTGACTTTCTCCGTAACGACCGAGTAGCGTGGCGACGGTTCATCCACAGCCGAAAGTGTTGCTCCACCCTCGGGCGGTATGTTGCCGGTATGTACCTCCAGGATCGCGACCAGAACGCTGCACTTCCTGGCCAACCTCATAAGAACGCTCTGCCGTATATCTTTGAGTTGGCTGTCGGACAACGCTGCTGTGGAACCGTTTGCAGAGATGGACATCCGAGTCGGGGAAAAAGGTAGAAAGGCGCTTCGATCCACCGAAATTGATGCGAAGAGCACCGTGACAACCGCTTCGGTTAGATTGGGAGAAGAAGCGGGAAGTGTCGAACGAAGATTCACCAACACTCAGGGAGGGTGAAAGGTCGAATATGGAACCTGAAGCAGGACGGGCGGTCCATTGATAACCTGAGGACGATGGAGTGATGGCGGCAGGGTTTTTCACAGCACTGTTCATTGCATCGGCGGAGCACTACATACACCACGAACTTGAAGGGATGGATTTGAGGCCATCGTGGTAATATGAGAGTGCGAGATTCTCGGAATATGGGAATCCCCTCTATTATGACGAGGATAACGGGGCAGTCTCTGGATGTGTGTGTCGGTGGTTGATCATGGAAAAACAATCCGTCATTACTCTGAAATATCAATTTAATCTCGATATTGTGTATTCCAGGCCACACATCGATCAAAACGCACCTTATATGAGTATCATGACTGTGTAGCGATATCATCCACCCACTCCGAGTCGGAGCCCTCTTGGGTCACATCGGATCCTACTCACCGCCTCTTCGATGAGTGAACGGCTTTTTCAAGGACTTTTCCATACTGGATTGGAGATTGCACAGGGAATGTGGTCGCCTTGCCAGTATAATTTCAAGTTGTTCTTCTAGTATTCAAATGCCTCTGGGCCGCCACTGGCAGCAAAGCGGTGGAAAGAAGGGGTGAGTGTCCGAGTCACGGTATTGTTAGAGTTTGGTTGAAGTCAATGATGTTGATTATGCGTTGCCGCTTGTCCGAGTCACCAGCTGCCAGTGTGCGCTCATGTGCACCTAACATTGCCCACGTTACTAGATCACACAATCCACACCGCCCTAAGTACTACAGACCTTTTTCTCCTCACGACTTCCCACTCGCCCACCGCTTCATATCATTCTCGATCTCTACGAGAAACGCCTTTGAGTTCCACTCCCGCCCTAAAAAGTCCTACATCCCTGCCGTTAACGTTAACCCACGATGCGCTCCACGTACCTTGATCGAATTCATATCGTCCCGGCTCCCGCCCACGAGCCGAAACTTGTTGCGATACAACTTGCCTAGCTCGGGATTCAGCGGTGCCCTCCTGGAAACCGTCTCGTACACGTTCTGTGAGAACGCGAGCCAGTAGGTATACCTACCGGGGATGTGATCAAAGGAGGCAAGGGATAACAAAACAAGGGCACTCACTCATAGTACCAAACATCGTATCCATCAACAATATACCAAACCTACCGGTGTATACTCAGCCCCTTGAACAAGCGAGATCTGCTGTCTCAGATCGTTCCAGTGTTGTTGTGATCCGTGTTCTCGTCTGGTAGGCTATTGTCGTGCATCTTGAAATCGAAATTGGCAGTTGGCGGAGGTAGAATAGTCCTTGAACGCCGTTGACTGTAAACTCAGGTCAAGGAGACATTCACAAAAATTCAAGCTGGCTGATCTCTCGACAATATTGGTGATCAGATCGTCCGGCAGAGGCCCTTGCATCTCGCAATGATATGACATCTTTTTCAAAATTTCAGGCTCCCAGCAGCTAAGACAAAATTCAGTAATCGCGATGCCTCGATCAACAATAACCAGCCAATTCACGAGCATCTGCGATGGCGCCTCCACGAAATCCCGTGCGACCGTCATCCAATGGAACCAAGCACACCTCGTTCCACTCAGCAGTCCGTGGAACACGTGTCCCATTTCGTGGAAGAACGTCGTGACGTCGTTGTGCCACATTCAAGTTAGCAGAGGTCGCCCCGGCGTCGGCTTAGCCAAGTTCGCCACTGAGACTGCCAGCGGACAGTGTCTCGTTGGGGAGCTCGTAGACTGGCAAGAGACCCCACATAGTAACCGCGTGAGAGTATTTTCCATCTAGAGAGACACTCGATCGTAAGCCCGCATTCAAGGACGGTAGTATGTGTCACGACGTCTACCACGAGGGAAGAAGCCGAGGTAACAGTACGGGGCGATAATACTGTCGATGATCGCCTTGCTAAGCACAAGGTCCATCCGTAAGTCTGCCATGCGTCTTCAGAGTTAAGTTAGCTTTCCTCTGTTGTTTAGTGATCCAAGCGCATACAGTGACTCGAACGCACGGATGAACGTTTCGCAGGCTGGTAAATCCATTACATAACTCGAACCCCATGCTAGATTTCTGGAACATTGTTTTCATATACGCGTATGAACACTAAAAAGGAAATGATGCTCACCATCAAGCCTAGGTTAGGCGCACGGTACGATGACCGACTATGTACCTTTTTCAAAATACACAAAGATCTACAAGCAACATCTTTGTCCCCCGTAATGTATCCAGTGAATACTAACCCACATTATGTGTATAACCAAACTATAATTTAAAAAATCGACCGCAAAAGCGAGCATGCCCGACAGTTGTACCTTCCAAATATATATTTTGTACCCTCTCTATCACAATCTTAGAAATTGAGCTGTTCGATGGCGTTCCCCACTGATGGATTTCGAATGAAATCATCCGATGGGACAAGCGCTAGTAATAGCAGGTCTCGGCACTGTGTCACTCACCGTCATACTATGACCCGATGAGGTTAGCGTCAAGTCAGCTTCACACTTGGTTAATGGCTGGCTCGAACGACTCAGAGGGGGATGGGAAATGGGGAAATAAGATAAACATTGAGCAAACATACGAAACAAGCAAGGTTACAGTTTACATACTACGAAGCGAACATAACAACTTAATAACTTGCCAAGCAAAGGCTGCAAAGTGGAGCGAGGTTGCGGTGATACATCGTCGAGGCTCGAAGAGACAGACGTTTCGTACACTGGAGGAAAGAGAGAGAGAGCGGAATACAACAGTGTATCCTATGGATGCAAGGGGCAGCATAATGTAAAAGGAAACAGGCTGTCCTTCGAAAAAGCAGCAATTTGGCGGAAGAGAACGAGTTGATATTTGCTTCCTGCTGGAAATAGTAAGTATGATCTGCGAGGACTCGGTTACTGAGATGCACTTACGGATATAACCTACATCTCCAACGGATCGAAGCGAATGCCGGAGACAGCGTCGAAGTATCTGCCAGTTGCGGATTGTGGCTTGTTTGTAACGTAGTAGGCATCACGAATACGTTGCAGATGCGCTGTACCATATGCTTCAAGTAGCACAGCCTCAGCCTCTTCACAGGCTACTTGTGCTGTGGCTAGTTCAAGAACTGCGGTCTTCTTCATAGAAAGCGTGGCAATATACTCGGAAAGCACTTCGCTGATAGGCTTTCGTTGCGGTAGATTCGCTGGTCCAACCTGTCTTGCTTGTCAGCATTGGGTATTACAAAAATATGAAAAAAGTGGACCATTCCACGAGCCCTCTCATAAAGTTGACCTATGTATTCTTCGAACTCCCGACTACCATTTATCGTACGTCCTCCAATCTGAAAAGTACCCGTAGTGGACTTGGGCAAGCGAGAAGTAGCTAGTAGGTTGCTGAAAGCGCAATTACCAGAGATGAAGTGATACTTCACAGGCGACTTCATGCCCGTGAAGGTGTAGGGAAGAGAGCTGCAAGGCTCGATGTGCTCGTAGCTCGCTACGTGAGGTGGGGGTGCTAAGATTGGGTTCTGGACTTGCATCATCGTATCCTCTGGATTAGGGAGGGAGGAGGGACTCGGATGGACGTTGGTAATTTGATCGACTCGCCTATGTGAACGGTTCTTGAGGCATGAGCCGTGGAAACTTTGAGACTATGACTAGTGGTTCCTGGGCCAAATGAACACCTAATTTAGGCTAGTACCTGTAAGGATGGAACCTCATACGGGCCACACGATCTAACAGGAAGGCTTGTAATGTAACACAGCAAGCTGGATTTCGCGAACCTTGATTGGCTGACAGACGTGGTCGATTATGGATGCGTCTAACGCGCACGACAAAATTTCTGTGAAACAATTGAACGATAGAACAACCCGGATCAGAACAACGTTTACCCGACTCACTGAGGCTTATTTTGGATTCAGGGTTAGTAATGACTCAACTTGAACGGTCCAAGTTACTTAGTTGACTTAGTTGAAGTTGACTGGCAACGTAGTTTAGTTACTCCAAGGAAATGTTTCTAACTTTACATACTATGTAACTTTAAGTACATATGCATCTTTCCTATTACAGTCCAACTTCTGCTCATAATGCATAGCGTCCGACGGAATACCCAATATGTATCATGAGAATTATGCATTATCAGCGTGCATTTTGGCTGGGAGGGTACAAGCGATGTGGCTCCCTGGGGATATGCACTATGAACAGTGTATGGGCTGTGTCGTCACGTTCAATCGTTCTCCGAACGGCGGCGGAAATTGGAATCGGTCTCAGTAGCGGACCTCCCTCCCCCCTCGGGTGATTTTGACAGTTTTAGGAACCCCGTTCGATTGTTCAAAGAACCACGGTAAATTGCCTGCCAACCTCCATCGAGTCGTGTGAACTCCGAGTCAGTGTTTCTATCTACACGGTTATTACTAAGGGCTGTGACGGCGTCATCGCGATCTAGGCCCTCAGCAATCTGCTAAACAACACCCAGGTTGTTCAAGTTACGTTGTACTACTTTCATAAGCCTACGCGAGGCCAAACGAGAACTCTGATTAGACCGACGGAAATCGCTTTACACATAGGCGGCGATCGGCTAGCCTAGCGTCGTAGCGTTCAATTGTTCACCGAAGCGGCGGAGGAACTTTTCTATTCAGTTATGTACAGCCTGATACTACTATGCCAGTGGCGTCGTCACGCTCGATTGTTCCCTCAACGACCTCGGCTATGTTCATCATGATAATCAGATATACTAGGTAAGATCTCTCACAGCCTGAGTGCATGTCAGTCTGGTCAGTCTCACAGACTCTCACTTGCGACGAAGCTCAGCGCGTCCATTCATGAGGTTTCTAGCCTTGGTTGGCTGGAGAACTAACCAGACAGTTACAAGCTTTACGCATTTTGTTCCAGCGTTCAACGTTCAACTGTAATCTCGGTGGTCAGCCAGGCTCATGGAACTTGAATGCGCAGTAATTCAATGCGGTGCGTCAACTGCCAACCATCGATTCAGTTGAGTCGCGTGACTCAGCGTTCCAAGGAACGTTTCTATGAATGATACACTGGCGTCCGATTGTTCCCAGAAGGCGGGTCAAACCGAGGTTAGTTACTACCCTCGGGTAGTTTTACGATTTTTAGGCACTGATCCCTTCCGAGTCCGCGTTCAATTGCAGAACCTTGCCTACTAGTGTCATAGAACACGTATCTATTCAATGTAATTTGTCTCGGCGGTCCAAGGACTGTCCCTGGTATCTCCTAGCGTCGTCGTGTTTGATTGTTTCTAGAAGGCGGGTCGAACCGAGGTAAGTTACCCTCGGGTAGTTTTATGATTTTTAGGAACTGATCCCTTCGGCGTTCAATCGTCCACAGAACCTTGCCTACTAGCGTCACATGATGGAACACTCAGTTATTCAATGTAATACGTCAAATGAAATCCATTGACGTGTGACTCGGCGGTCCAAGGACTGTTCCTAGTATCTCCTAGCGCCGTCGTGTTTAATTGTTTCTAGAAGGCAGATCAAAACGAGGTCAGTCACCCTCTTCGCTCTTCCTCGGGTAGTTTTGTCAATTTTCGGCACATCCCTCCAGCCGCTTCGGCTGTTCACAGAACCTCGGTAAGTTTCCAGACTGTTGACCTCATAGAACGCGTATTTACATCAACTGAAAGCCATTGACCTCAGATCAATCGAGTCGTGTGACTCGGCGGTCCAAAGTATCTCCTAGCGTCGTCGTGTTTAATTGTTTCTAGAAGCCTGAGGCAAACCAAAACGAAGTCAGTTACCGTCTTCGTTCCCTCTCCCTCGGGTAGTTCTGACAATTTTAGGCATATCGCTCCAGCCTTCGAATGTTCAGTGTTCACAGGACCTCGGTAAGCTGCCAGGCTGTTGACCTCATAGAACGCGTACTTATTCCATTGATCGAGTCATGTGAGAGCGGTTCAGGAACGCTTCCATCAACTTTCCTAATCGTTCGATCGTCGCGTTCGATCGTTCCTCCAAGGCGGATGGGCCTCGGCTACGTCTACAATTGGATAGCCGCATCATGTAAGTCAGCGCCTTCAGCCATACTTTTGTCTTATATATCTAGGCAATGGACCGTGCATCCCAACTTCCAAACCCGGGTGGCATCCATCTTTCAATGTTCGGCGAGAACACTGGCACCAATGCCGCTGACAATGGTAAGTACGAGTTTTGTGACAGATCGAGTGCCTTGTTCTGATAGCCTTTAGGGACATCTCCCGCGCTGTTCGGGATGTCGCCTTCCACCGATGTCACGGTCACTTATAGTGCAGCTCAAGGTATTCAAGGTGCGGACTTGGACCCCGCCGGGAACGAAAACGTACCGACATGGGAACAATCCAGTAAATCTTCCTTATCATTCGTCAAGTGCTACTAACAGATGAAAATCAAATAGCTACCTTCCTCGGATCTCTTGTGGAACACGCGC
>JBBPOM010001268.1:0-12271 GCA_038091455.1 Leccinum uliginosum | reverse complement strand
TGTACAGGATGCGGTGAATGGAACAAGGAGGACGAATCGAGAGAAAAGGAAAAAGGAGACGCTCGGGCTTAAATATGGGAAACCATAATCAAATAGTAGGAAATAGGAGATCATGACAATACCCCCCCCGCAAGGTCGACGTCCTCGTCGACGCATTCAAGGGGCCGTCTTTTGTAGATACTCACGGAACTGGTCATTGATGCCGTGTTCGTCCTCCAAATGGGAACGAGGTTCCCAAGTGTTTTCTTCACGAGGAAGTCCCTTCCACTTCACCAAATACTCCTTTTGGCCACGACGTACGCGTTCATCTAACACCGTTTCGACTTCCTGTTCAACGTGATCACCCATGATGACAGGAGGAGGAGGAGGCGATTGGCATTGTAAGGCAGACGAAGGGGAATGATAAGGTCGTAACACCGCTGTATGGTAGACGGGATTGACACGCCAGGAATGCGGAAGACGGAGTTTGTAGGCTCGTTGGCCGACCTTTTCGAGAATCGTGAACGGCCCTAGTCGACGGTCATCAAGTTTCTTCGAGGGTCGTGTCGACCGTATATTTGTTGCCTCGAGCCAGACAAGGTCCCCTGACTTGTAATCGGGCGCATCTTGGTGTTTCTGGTCATAAAAGCGTTTCATCGTGGCCGCTGCCTTGACGAGCGCGGAATTGGCATCATCAGCGATCGTTTTCATGCGTGTAGTGAACTCTGTTGCGCTTTCAGTTTTCACCCGTCCTCGAGGTTCGAAGCCCTTCCAAGGATGGTGACCGTAGTTCAAAAGGAAAGGGGAATAGCCAGTCGACGTATGAACTTTGTCATTGTAAGAAAACTCAGCGAGGCTCAGCCATTCCGACCAATCGTTTTGATGGTAATTGATGAATAAGCGCAAGTATTGTTCGATCTCTTGGTTTACCCGCTCGGTTTGACCGTCGGTCTGAGGATGGTAGGCGGTAGAAAGATTGGGGTGGATACCAAGGAGGTGATTAAGGTCGCGCATGAAACCAGAGGTAAATTGGGTGCCGCGATCGCTGATAATGCGTTCGGGAAGACCGAAGTCCTTCCAAACGTAATCCCGAAAGATACGTGCCAAGCCTTCAGAAGTTATTTCGCCATTCGCAGGGACAATACGAATCATTTTGGAATGGCGGTCAACGACAACTACAACAGCGTCATGACCATGGCTAGGGGGAAGTTGGGTGATGAGGTCTACAGAGATAATCTGCCAGTTGTGGTCCGGGACGAGGTTTGGAGAGAGGGGACCGACAGGTTTCGCAGGGAACGTTTTGGTGCGCTGGCACTTGTCACAGCTGCGAACATAAGCTGCAACGTGAGCATGTAGTCCAGGCCACCAATAAGTGCGTAAGATAAGTTCTGTGGTTTTGAATCTGCCGGGGTGGCCCGTGATCTGCGAATCGTGATGATGACGAATAATCTCGTCCCGAAGAGCTCGGTCTCTTGGAACATAGACCCGACCTTGCCACAGAATCAAACCATCTTGTCCCTCCCAACCGGCCAGCTTCTTACGAAGACATGCACGGATTCTTCCCTCAACGTGTTTGGAAGTTCGTATCCGAGACAGCAGCCCTTCTTCCTCCCCCGTGACGGCAAGCGACTCCGAATCCATCTGACGGAACCATTCGGCTTTAAGAAGGATCTGGTCAGAGTTGTCTTCTTCGCCGTGGTCATAGTCAGGGCGACGGGACAAAGCGTCTGGCTTGCCATGCGATGCTCCTGGTTTGTGGAGGAGTACAAAGTCATACTCTGCAAGCTCTTGTGCCCAGCGGGCCTGACGACGGTTGAGCTTGCGGGCGACACTGAAGTATTGAAGATTCTTGTGGTCGGTCCAGATCTCAAAGCGGTGCGCAGCTCCCATGAGATAATGCCGCCATTCGGTAAGGGCACGCATGACAGCGAGCATTTCACGATCATGAATGTCATAATTGCGTTCAACGTCGCTAAGAGATCCAGATAAGAAAGCAATGGGATGCCAGGAAGAATCTTCTTGCTCCTGCGAGAGGACAGCACCGGTCGCGTATCCTGAACTGTCAGCCTCAACACGATAAGGAGCATCATCCCTTGGGATGGCAAGGACAGGGGCAGTGGATATTGCAGTTTTAAGAGCAACAAACGCCGTGTTTTCCTCGTGCATCCAGCGCCAACTGGTGTTGCCCGTGAGGTGATGTAGGGGACGGGCGATAGAAGCGAACCCTCGAACAAAGCGACGATAGAAGTTGAGAAACCCGAGGAATTGTTGGACATCGTGCTTCGAACGAGGAACAGGCCAATTGGTGATCGCTTCAACCTTCTTTGGGTCCATTTGGATGCAGCCCTGACGAATGACCATCCCGAGATATTCTACTTCGGACTTCTCAAACTCGCATTTCTCCGGTTTCAGGAAGAGGTGATTGTCTTGGAGAATTTGAAGAACTTCACGAACCACTCGTCGATGTTCAGCCAGTGTCTTAGTGAAGATTAGAATATCATCCATATAGACAATGACGACACCTCTGGTGATGAGATCACGGAACAGAGCGTTCATCATGGTCTGAAAGGTGGCTGGTGAGTTTGTCATTCCGAAAAACATTACGAGCGGTTCGAAGAGACCCCGGTTTGTAGTGAACGCAGCCTTCCATTCATCTCCCTCCCGAACACGGATGTTGTTGTATCCCCAACGTACGTCAAGTTTTGTAAAGACACGAGCTCCTCGAAGTTTGTGAACCACCTCAGAGATTAAAGGTAGAGGATAGCGATTTTTTATTGTAATGTCATTGAGCTTGCGATAGTCCTGAACAGGGCGAAGAGAACCGTCTTTCTTCTTCACAAAGAAGAAGGGGGAGGCAACTGGAGACTTGGAAGGTCGAATGCGGCCCGATTTCAAGTGTTCTTCAAGGAATTGATCCAACTCGTCCTGTTCCGTCCGGCTTAAGGGATAGATTTTGCTGTTAAACGGCTCGGCCCCCGGCTTGAGCTCGATTGCATGATCCCATTGCCGACGTTCAGGGAGACGATCAAAGGACTCCTTTTCAAAAACAGAAGTAAACTCGCTTGCATAATGATCAGGGAGTAGATCTGTCAGAGAAAAGTGTGATCCATGTGCTAACGCTGCCTCTGCCTGTTTCCTCGAACGTTTCGGTGGTGTTTCATTAGCGGGTTTAGCAGGCTGATCATGGTGAATCACTGTCATCCACATACGATCACCCTCCTCTAAAGGTTCGGGTTGTGGAGTGTGGCAACAGCCATCGCCGAGGTCAGGATCAACGGGGCGATAGGAGCAGGAAGGGGGGCAACGATCAAATGAAACAGACCCGGAGCGCCAATTGATGATGGGATTATGTTTACGAAGCCAGTCGAAGCCAATGATAATATCGGATCGTCCGGTCTTCGTTACGGCAAAAGGAAAGACCTCCGTATGGTCACTGATACCAAGGCGAAGATTCACCGTATGACGAATAGGACCAGCTTCGTTTGAAGACCCATCAGCATTATACACAGGAATTGCGCGGGGAAGACGTTCAAAATTCAGTCCCTTGGCCTTGACAAAGCCGTCGTCAATATAGCACCCTGTGGCACCACTATCAAGCAGTGCGTGGACATCAAAGGTGCGTCGGTCGTCGAGAGTATCGATGGTAACAGGGATAGTAACAGATTGTTGGCCAATACGACGGATCCAGGTACGTGGGGACTTTAGTTCTCGTAGGGAGGCACGAAGGGAATCAGGGTCAAGGGTGGTCAGTTCTTGTACAAGAGTGGTGGTGAGTTCGGAACGGCGTTGACGGTGTGCCCAGAGGCGTAAAGCACGGAGAGCAACTGGTAACGGATGGAAGAGCTGACCATGGACCCAATCAAGTGATCGTTTAGGGGGTTTGGTGGTGGGAAGGAATGTTGGCGGATTCGGAGGAGTTACAGAAGGGGGCGCATGTACCGATGAGGAAGAAGAGCCATATGCTTCATTGGATTCGCTAGTAATACATGTTTCACTCATCGGAGATGCCAGGGGTTTAGCACCCGGAAGCCCTGGCCGTTTTAAAAACCCTGATCCTCCTGATTCTTCGTCGTGTTCTCGGTCATCCCTTCCTCGCCTGTCTCAGTCTTTGCTTCCTCCCCGAGGTGCCTCAACCCATCAACCAATGCCTGTCGTCCGCCTTCATCTGTCATCTCCCAGATTGCACGGATATTGACACCGCCAGAATTGGTAGCGGACTGAGGGCAGTTGCGGGCAATGTGTCCAACAATCCCACATCTGTAGCAACGGAGACGAGGAGCGCGACCACGAGATCGGTCGATATCCATGGGTTCTCCTTGACCACCATAAATCTGGCCCCCACCAGGAGTCGTAGTATGAGTCGCAGTGGTGGTGGCTCGATTAATAGGATTGGGGTTCTGAACAGTGACCGGAGGGGGTTGGTGAGCAATAGGCGGGGGTCGATTGAAGGTTCGTTGGGCGACAGACGGTGGGTTCCCACGAGGTCGTGCTGGAGTGGCCCTGCGATAACGATCATAGCGCTTCATCTGATCCTCCCATGCAGCAAGTGTGCGTTCGATGTTCGGATTATCACGGATATTATTATAAACATCCTCGCGGACGGCATCAGCCAGAATATCCAGGAGTGCCTCATCATTGAACCCGGCTAGACACTTGAGTTGGTTGAAGCGCATGAAGAATTGGTCGACCGTCTCCGTTTGGGATTGTCGAAGGTCACGAAGCTTGAGCTGGGCCCTCCGCCTCTTATCCTTGTCCTCGAACACAGCACGGAGATGAGCCTCGAAAGCATCCCAGTCGGCGAATACACGGGTACCGGTTCGAAGCTCCAGGAGTAGGTTGGTCTTCCAGTCGCTCGCAAGTCCCTTCTTCATATATGAGAGGGCATAGTAAATTTTGACATCGTCGGTAGGGAAGGCGTGTGGGCGAGCGTGGAAGTTGATATGAAGGTCGTCTAGGAACGCATCAAACTTCTCGGTCGTCCCATCATATTCAGCTGGTTCATCGATAACGATCCTCGGAGCGGGAGCAGGAGGAGCCGGAACCGGAGGAATAGGGGGTGCGTGCGCCACAGCTGCGAGCGTAGCCTGAAGTTGCGCTTGCACTTGCGCTGATTGTGTCAGAGATTGAACGACCGCCTGATTGAGAGTGTCATTGTTCTCGACAAGTTGTTGGAGGACCTGCTGCAAAGGCTGGGGAGGGGGGCTTTGATCCATCATAGAAATTGAGGATTGGGAAGTCATGGGATTCGTCCTAAATGTCAGGGACCCTTATCCGATACAGATGCACCAAAGATGATATATGGTCTGAAATATGTACAGGATGCGGTGAATGGAACAAGGTGACGAGAACAGGAACCAACCTGAAATATGTACAGGATGCGGTGAATGGAACAAGGAGGACGAATCGAGAGAAAAGGAAAAAGGAGACGCTCGGGCTTAAATATGGGAAACCATAATCAAATAGTAGGAAATAGGAGATCATGACAGACGATGACATTTCCACCCGGGCCCAGCAGCATAATCCAACAACAACGGCCACCAGGAAGTCCCGATCACGCACGGCGATACTACTCCGATGTGTACCACGTCGTACTAAGACCGCAAAGCCATTTGTGTGTATTACCAGGAGAATCCTAATAACTCCCGCCGAGAGGACATCGCTGCGTACGACGACACAAGTGCGTGCGTGCGTGCGTCCCTCCCCTCTCTCTCTCCTCCCTCACCCTTCGCCAAACCTCGTCCACGCCGTCAGTGGACTGCGTCAAACACGACGACAGGGTGACGACACGAGGGAACGTGTCGACGGACGATGACGACGTGTTAATGAGACGAGGGGGAGGGGGACAAGGACGACATGTGTCGACTCTGATGACGACGAGGACGCGGACCATTCAGCTGCTTGGCGGGTAAAAAAAATCAAAGATCAAGGTGTCTTTTCCGTTCCGAGTATCTGACAGACCCTGATCCTCCTTGTGCCCGTTATGCATAATGCGGGAGGTGGGACATTGTCGTGCACCGGGTATTACACTGGCACCTTCAGGTGCCTGAACACAGATTACCCATCTTCTCGAGTCGTTCCCTTTCGGTCGTGCTACAGCCATGCCAGCTTGAGTGGCCACGTGGAACTTGTGTGGTGCCCCGGCCGACCAAAATACAATTCGTACCTCCCGTCGATGGAGCACGCAACCAAGCCGCTCGTATCCAGTCCAGGGACGAACACCTGATTGGCACACACTCAAGGTACTGATTTTAAGGCATGTGCCTGTGACTGACAGATACCTCAGGTGACACAGAAATCTGGGTAAAACTACGGTCGAGTTGACTCCTCATACTTGAATCCATCCCTCACAAAACTTAACCACAGCAGAACAACGCGAGTATTCAACGGCGTCGAGACGAGACGATCCGCCAACTCTAGTGACGAGATCACTCAGGTCTCAGGTTCCATCTTGATCGGGAGATGTCGTTTACAGTGACGGAGCCCTAATATCTTCAAAAATTCAATTCGCATCGCTCAGACCTGTAGATTCCGTATTTAAATGACTTATGCTTGGCGAAGGACCGCGTTTACCGTGGCTAGTTCCCCGCATGACGCTGCGTCGGAACTTTAACAACAAGATAATGGTGGGGACTTGATCCCCTGCGTGGGTTCGAATCCGTTCCTAGTATTCCGTCTCCCCGGCCCGATCCTCACATTCAGACAGGGGCGGCTGATGGGAGCGATATATTTACGATTGCCCAACAGCTTCTCCCACCCGCACGAACGCAACTATGGACGCCGCTCGCGAAGTCCACGGTTATCATAAATAATGCTCAATACACCACTCGTCCACACAACTGGTCATTCCACGTTCGATACTGGTCGCAAACAGCAAATGGATGTGAAGAGACATAGCAATTACATATGAGATAACACAGTCCGATGTGTACTAGGCACCGATATGTACATATAGAATCCGCTGATCGAGCGGAATAGTCCCAACCAACGAGTTCATCGTCTTCTGCAGCGCCAACGCCGCTCGAGTGTGATCCAGCCGACCACATCCATTCACCATATTCTCGTAAAACTTGGTCGTGATCTTATTCGTATCTGCGTCGTCGACCGCCCACATCGTCCCAATCACAGACCGGAACCCTGAAAACTGCATCGCTGACGCCAGGTGAATCACCTCGTCTGGACTCTCCTCGTCTCCGACCGTGGTGTGACAAGCAGACAGGTAGGCAAACTCCGGGTTCTCTAACTCTCATCCCATGATCCGTTCCACGGTAAACCGGCCGTCAGAGAGACCAAACGCAGATTCAAATGGTTGCTTCCTGTTTGGGATACCGTGGCAGGCAAAGTGGACCCACTCGCTCCTCCTCAGCTCCTCCGAGACTCTAGATACACTCGATCCTGAACCTTCAAGGCGCGTGAGAGTGGCAAGACCCTGACATCGCTCAGCAATGATGGCCAGTTCACTGCCGACAGAGAACAGCTCGCTTTCGCCTTTCGCATTCGCCTGACCCACAGCAAGGAAACGCTTCTGCTCGTGTATCGCAGTCGTCGCCGATGGATGATTGCGTCTCGCACGGATGAGGGCAGTCAATGTGGAGGTGTAAGACGAGATGTACAGATGAGAAAAACCCCTTTGGCCTTTGCGATACGGTGTGGCCGCGTGCAATGGCAGAAGACAGAACTCGGCAGTGGGACACCACCAGATACGTGAACCAAGTGGAACTATTATCTGAAGAAAATCAGCGATCGGCGAGACGACCTCATCCCAAAGATCTCTCAGGAAGCAAGCAAAATATCTCCCCATGTCCATTGTCTTTGCAGCCAGAGTCAAGGAGTGGAGGTTCAAAGACAGGTCCTGGACACGGGATTTCGTGATTGAGAGAGGGATGTGAACCGGATCTCTGTCAAAAAAGACAACGAGTGCATCGCACGTATACTGGCTAGCGTTGACGATGATCACAGGTCCCCGACTGGCAGCGTGCTGGAGTTCTGAGAAGGAAGAGGGGAGAAGGAACCGAGCGAGACCGGGTAATTGGCGAATGTTTGTGATTGTAGATTGTAGGTCAAGATTAAGACCGCACATCTTGGTGTACTGATCTGGACCTTTTGAATGAATTGTATCGCGTATTTCTGATGAGAGTCGAGTAAATTCGTCTGCAAGGGACTGCCCTTCCGGGCCCGACGCGATGACATCTTCAAGAGGGGAACGGAGACGAGCAATCTGTGTCCAGAATACACCGCGACCTTGCTCGAGAAGCTCGACCGCTTGTCGTGCACGGTGAGCGCGGAGACAAGCGGAGAAAGCATCGATTGCTAGGGATGAAGCGAGGTCCTTGAAAGTCTGAAGATGATTGGGTAGTGATGGTAAAATGGCGAGATGTTGAACGAGTAGTCGCAGAGATGTTTCGTATGCGAGAAGGACTGTGGGATGGAGGAAATGCTCAGCGTCCGTGATCCATTGTTTGGCTGCAGAGAGATCGTCTGGTGACAGTGTTTGAGAGATATTTGACAACTTAGTGTAGATATCAAAAAGATCCTCTCTGTCCTTCAGCTCGTTCGACTGCCAGTGGGAGGAGCGAAAACGGAGGCAATGTGCAAGTTGGCATAGTGACGATGATCGGTCGGGATGACCAGGTGGGCAAAGGTCGAGGGCTTGTCTCGCAAGGATTATGGCCTCATTGAGGTCCGTCATATCTCCAAGCCGGTGGTAACGATCAGAGAGAGGGGCTACGACATTGTTCAATATCGTTGATCGTTCCGGATGCCCTGAAGGACAAAGATCGAGTGCTTGTCTCCCGAGGATGATGGCCTCATTGAGGTCCGTCATATCTCCAAGCCGGTTGTAACGAGTGGAGAGATAGTCTGCGACATTGGTAAAACACCCTGATCGTCCCAGGTGCCTTGACGGGCAAAGGTCGAGGGCTTGTCTCCCGAGGATGATGGCCTCATTGAGGTCCGTCATACCTCCAAGCCGCTTGTAACGATAGGAGAGATGACTTGCGACATTTCCCAACGACATCCATCTATGCGGGTGCCCTGACGGGCGAAGGTTGAGGGCCTCCCTCCCGAGGATGATGGCCTCATTGAGGTCCGTCATATCTCCAAGCCGCTTGTAACGATCGAAGAGAGAGATTGCGACATTGTTCAATATCGTTGATCGTTCCGGATGCCCTGAAGGACAAAGATCGAGTGCTTGTCTCCCGAGGATGATGGACTCATTGAGGTCCGTCATATCTCCAAGCCAGTTGTAACGAAAGGAGAGATAACTTGCGACATTGTTCAGCGAAATTGATCGATCCGGGTGCCCTTTCGGGCAAAGGTCGAGGGCTTGTCTCCCGAAGATGATGGCCTCATTGAGGTCCGTCATATCTCCATACCGCTGGTAACGAAAGGAAAGACATTTTGCGACATTGTCCAACAACACTGGTCGCTGTGGGTGCCCTAATGGGCAAAGGTCAAAGGCTTGTCTCCCGAGGATGATGGCCTCATTGAGGTCCGTCATATCTCCAAGCTGGGTGTAACGAGTTGAGAGATAGAGTGCGACATTGTTCAAAGACGTTGATCGATCCGAGTGCCCTGATGGGCAAAGGTCGAGGGCTTGTCTCCCGAGGATGATGGCCTCATTGAGGTCCGTCATATCTCCAAGCCGGTTGTAACGATGGGAGAGATAGAGTGCGACATTGTTCAAAGACGTTGATCGATCCGAGTGCCCTGAGGGGCAAGGGTCGAGGGCTTGTCTCCCGAGGATGATGGCCTCGTTGAGGTCCGTCACATATCTCCAAGCCGGTAGTAACGAGTGGAGAGATAACTTGCGACATTGTTCAGCGAAATTGATCGATCCGGGTGCCCTGTCGGGCAAAGGTCGAGGGTTTGTCTACCGAGGATGACGGCCTCATTGAGGTCTGTCATATCTCCAAGCCGGCTGAAACGAGTTACGAGATAGTTTGCGACATGACCCAACGACTTTGAACGATTTGGGTGCCTATCTGGGCAAATCTCCAGTGCCTCTTTGCCATAGATAACTGCTTCCTCTATGTCCTCCACCGCGCCTAGATGGTTGTAACGACGCCAGAGATGAACGGCAAGCTGATTAACTGAGCTCCACCGTTCGTCGTGAAAGGGCGGGCAACGGTCCAGTGCTTGGCGATCAAGGACGATTGCCTCACTAATGTGGTCCGTCCTGTCCCCTTGCTCACTGAACTCGGCGAATATTGATTCCGCTCGTGCAAGTATTTGATCGACTGAAAGATTCGCCTCTCCAATCGAGTCCCTCCGGCCCCCTTTCTGATGTTCGGTGTAAGGAGGCTGGGATCCCTTTTTGGCTGACGTGAATGTCATTTCACTGATGCTATCTTCGCAGACAAAACAGTGAAATAAGCACCTTGTGATTCCATCTTGTTTCCCTGAGGGTTAGAACGGTGGGGGGAAAGGCACTGGACAATAGAAAAAGAAGTGAGAATCTGGGCGACTCTGTCGCCATGACTTGGGGCAACCTCATGCCACTTTCCGTATTTTTAGTTTGCACAGCGTGATTGTTTCGGGCTCAGGCGCAATGATAATGACTTGCCCGAGCCTGGGATCTCGGTCCGACTGACTGGGGTGTGCCGAGACCCGGAGCGGTGAAGACTCCGGCCCTCGCACGGAAGGCACGCCACGGCGAAAAATAGGACGAGGCTTGATTGTAAATGCAACGGCTATGTAGGAGTACAGAGAGGCAATCTCAGGTGAGAACTCTAACTAAAGGAAAAGAACAAAAAAAACAGCGTGAAGGTGGGTAGGTCGAAAAGTGAGACTGACCGACAGACAGCGCGTCGACGTCGAAGAGGCGGGAGCCTTACACTCGATGTAGCTCTTCGATGTCGGATCCCGAGAACACACTTCTGGTGACGTCGATGAGACTCTGTCGCCGGAAGTTCCCGTCTTGACTAAGTACCTTACTCGAGAACTGCCAGGAGGCTATTTGCACAGCTCAAGGTATATCCTGTCAAGGAAGGACTCCTCGCAGCACCTTTATGTTGATCAGTCCAGAGATCTTGGATGAAAAGCAGACAAAAAACGGTATTGACAGATCAAAATCGGCACCACCCTCTATACGTACCCAGCAACCGCTACCGCGTGATCCTCATCTTCAAAAACGCCCATACTGCCCCGGATTCTCTGACATTTTCTTCGAATTACTATACTTTGAGTGTGTTCAAGAAATGTCGCTGGATCATGTCTGGGGGACACCACCCCCTCGATTCATTGCGACGCGCAGGTACGAAGCCGAAGACGACGGAAATGTGATTATGTCGATCTAGGACGTGATGAGTTTCACAAGTGAGACGATGGATTTGGGGGCCACCTGTGTCGGAAACTCGTCAGCGTCGACAATAAAGGGAGAAGAGATACGCACAGCAAGTGCCCCGTGACCATTGAAGTAATACAGATATTGATCGAGGGTGTCGCAGTATATCTGAATCGTGACGATCTCCTCTGTCGCCGAATGTACGATCGGCAACGACTTCAACCGTTTGCTATCCTCGTGTGGGTACTGACGGCAACACGTCAGTCACGATGGACAGCGCGAACGCACAAACCGATACTCGCCGCCTTGGCACCCTCACCCTCCTCCTTTTCCTTGCCCCCTTACCCCCCTTCGCCTCCCTCCCTCTCACCTCCCACCTCCACTGCTGCCTCCTTCCACCACAAATGACTCACAGCATGCACCAGCGTCGCCTCATGCAGCTTCTTCAACAACTTGGCCCCATGCAACGTAGCCTTGGTGATCAAGGTGTCATACCCGTCCACTTCAAACACCTTTGCGCCCTGCGACGTTCCGATGATCAACGTGATCGCAGCCAGCTGTGCTCAGCTCTCCGAAATCGAGTATTCGTACACAGAATAGGCTTGGAAGTACAGGTCATACGCCAAGTTCTCGAACCCGGAGCCACATTCGAAACCGATTTGGGAGCGAGGAGGAGTCAGGGAGTGTTGTGTTGTGTCGCGAAGATAAACTCTTCCAGACCGGGTTGAACTGCCAGTGGGAGAGACGGAAAACGTTCGTGCCGACGAGGATCGTTCGCGACGTTCCATCTCGCGTTTCTCGCGGTCGCGCGAGTGACCTGAATGCTGGAGACGGACCCAGAGCTTGTTCATCTCTATGAAATTCGTGAGCACGAACGTGATCGACACTGTGGGAAGTGAATTGCACGATGATCATTGCATTTTTTGCTGCACACTGATTTTTCAGCAAAAAGGTCACTGACTCGGCCATACACAGTTTTCAGTGAATCACTGAACACTGAGAAATCATTAC
>JBBPOM010001267.1:0-12293 GCA_038091455.1 Leccinum uliginosum | reverse complement strand
CTAACAGGACTAACAGGACTAATACTTACATTCACACGGACTACTCCTTATAGTAGTTATTCCCATGGACCGTGTAATCTAGTATATAAGATATGTAGGTAGATACAACAAAAAGAGTCTTTTGAGTCTATGGTTACACACCACTATTGACCATGTCCCACCTGTCCCATCCTCCAGCCTAAAGGCGATCCGAGTGGTGATTCCCTAGCCCTCAAACATAGTCAAGCAATGAGAAGATGACCGGAAACCCAAGATTCAGCACATAATGCAGTACAATTTTTCGGCAAATGACCGGCTAGCCAATGTGCCAAATTGCCGCAACTGACTAGCCAGCCAATATCGGCAGATGGAGTGAAAAACTTGGCAAATAACAGATCGGCCAATGCAAATGGAACTTGGCATGTTGCCGACTGGCCAATTTTTACTGATGCCTACATTCTGCAGTTGACCGATCAGCCAACAACTGAAATTTGGCATGTTGCAGATCGGCCAATACAACTGGACATGATTGTATTCTGCAATTGACTGATCGGCCAGAATGAAAACTCAGCATGTTTTCCGACTGGCCCATGGGCTGTGGATGGTTTGGAAAAATATTGTATGCACTAGAGAGATGTTTTGGCATGTTAGAGAAGCAGTTTAGACCCTATGAAAGTGCATACCAATGCATTCTCGGCATAACTGCCACTTGTTATTCAGTTATAAGAAATATCCCTACATACACTCTAAGCAGTAAATGTGTTTCGGCAAAGGATTGTATGTACTAGAGTGGAGTTTCGGCATGTTAGGGAAGCAGTTTAGACCCTATGGAAGCAAATACCGATGCAATCTCGGCATAACTGCCACTTGTTATTCAGTTATGAGAAATATGCCTACTACATACACTCTAAGTAGTAAATGTGTTTCAGCAACATATGGTTTATACTGCAGTGATGTTTCAGCATGTTAGGTATGTAGTTCAGGCCCTATGACAGCACATACCAATGCAATTTCAGCATCCATCACTGCCATATCTGAATCAGTTAGGAAAATGAGAATTGAACGTCATAGTAGTGGAATTTTATCAAACTGAATTACAGTGTGGAATTATGCCTAGATAGTGGTGAGGAGGGGCTCCATAGGACCCTGAGTGAGTGACAAAGATGCTGGAACATCGCTCATACACATACATTCTTCTGCCGAAGCAAGAATTGCACTGAAAGTAATGAGTACATTTCTTAAAGTGGAATTTTATCAAACTGAATGACAGTGTAAAAATTATGCCGAGATAGTGGTGAGGAAGGCTTCCATACGACCCTGAGTGAGTGCCAAACATGCCGAAACATCACTCCCACAGATACATTCTTCTGCCGAAGCAAGAATTGCACTTAGAGTACTGAGTACATAGTAGCAGAATTTTATACAACTGAATCATACTGTACAAATTATGCCGAAATAGCAATGAGGAGAGCCGAAGTTCTTAGGACCTTGAGCGAGTGCCAAACATGCCGGAACATCACTCCCACAGATACAGTCTTTTGCTGAAGCAAGAATTGCACTTCAAGTTAGAGTACCATGACTGAGTACATCTAAGTGGAATTTTATAAAAATGAATGACAGTGTAGAAATTATGCCGAGAGAGTGGCGAGGAGACCCTTCATAGGAACCTGAGCGAGTGTCAAACATGCGGAAACATTACTCCCACAGATACATTCTTCTGCTGAAGCAAGAATTGCACTTAGAGTACTGAGTACATAGTCGCAGAATTTTATACAACTGAATCATACTGTATGAATTATGATTATGCTGAAATAGTGGCGAGGAGAGCCTCCATAGGACCCTGACTTAGTGCCGAAACATCACTCCCACAGATACATTCTTCTGCCAAAGCAAGAATTGCACTTAGAATACTTACTGATCATGTCCAGTTGAATTGGCCGATCTGCAACATGCCGAATTTCAGTTGTTGGCTGATCGGTCAACTGCAGAATGTAGGCATCAGTAAAAATTGGCCAGTGGACAACATGCCGAGTTCCATTTGCATTGGCCGATCTGTTATTTGCCGAGTTTTGCACTTCATTGGCTGACATTGGCTGGCCGGTCAGTTGCGGCAATTTGGCACATTGGCTAGCCAGTCATTTGCCGAAAATTCTACTGAATGGGGTCGATTTAGTGCTTTGAATTTGCACAATATGTCTACTTGCATCAGCCGGCATGCTGAGCCATACTGCTACAGTAAAACATGCCCATTCAATGCACAGTCATTCTACTGATTAGCACAATCACTTAGAAGAAATCAAACACGGCAACTTATCAGTAAAACACCCATATTGGTACAGTGAGTACAGTAAGTACAATTTGTTATATTGACTACAACCACAAAAAAGTGCCTTATTTTGCCATAAAACATGCATATAAACATTTTTTAGAGTTACTGTAAAACAGGGGACATGTTTGTGCACTGTGTCACTGGCCAGCATGATACAGTGCTGGTGAGTAAATTTGTAATATGCTGATGAATACTTATCAATGTTCCCAAATTTTGGCCACCTCTGGAAACAAGAGCAATACGAGACAGGAAAAGCAGATAAAGGACTAGCAGCAACTTGTAAAATCATTTTCAGTGCATGAGAAAACTCCCCACAATGTGCCAGATGACATGACAATAGGTAGGTTGCCATTTCAGTGATAAATATGCTAACCTTGATCTGACTCTCACTCAAGTGGACCTGTGCTCACTCCTTGCAAACCAACCATTTGATACTGTCCAGGTATTCCGATTTGCATATGTTTCATTATACATACATGACTCACTTTCCATGAGACAGTCAATTGAACAAATCACCTCATCAATTTAAGACTCTTTTTCAAGCAGTTCAAGGTGATCCTCCACAATCTAGAATGAAGTATGGTCACATGATTCAGAAGAGTCACAAATGAGCTACTAACCATTTGTCATACAGATCTCTATACCTCCAGGAACAAGAAAAACTCTTAGTTATGAAACTGTCGTTCGCACATGAAGGGATGGTGGCATTCTTCTCATGTACTATCAATGATTTTGCAGGCACCATGAGTCTCAATAGGCACATGTTTGAGTTGATGATTGCCTTGAACCTGGGGCTCGGCTACACTGGTGACAACAATATAGAACAAATGAGAATCTCTGATGTACAACTCCTCATCCAAAACAACTACTTGTGTGACTTGACCCCCAAATGGATTGGAGAGATATGCTTCACTGTTTCACTCTCTGACATCTGCAAGCACCTCAAGGAAATCATCATCCACCATCCTTAGATCGACCTCATTTTCATCATCATAATTGAGGAATACCTCAAGTGGGAATCTCCAGGCAGCAAAGACAGCACCACACTGATTGCAATCCCTTCTCTCGCATTGGGATTTCATGTCAGATATAGTAGGTGATGACCTGGGATCTGTCGTCAAGGACAGTTTTGCCTGGATTTCCATTTGACAAGTGAAATTGGTGTTATATCTTTATTCACCCCTCTGGTCTTGTTATCGGTGATGCTGCCCACAATGACTACTTGGCATATGGGGTGTGTCGATTCTTTTTGTTATCCATTACTAACTAACTGCTTTGTAGACTAAGGTAGTTGACATGCGAAACCAATGAACATCACGTGAAGTGACCAAGTTGTGACAAGTGCAAAATACCATATGCCGAGTGAAGCTGAAACTCAGAAATCATTAATCAGCAATGATTGAAACTCAGGAGTCAGGCGTGCATGTCAATGAGGGTATGGCTCGTACAGTGACTTCAGCAGTCATGCTGGTTCGGCAGTCACACATAGTCACACCACCAGAAAGGCACATGTTACATATGCCACAACCATGACGATTCAGTGTGACAACAACTGTTTTTACATCTTCCTCATTTCTGCTTTATTTGAACCCATTTGAGCTCGGAAACCTTCAGAATACATAGTAGATCTAATGTAGCAGTTTGGATGATGAGAAATGTGTACATAATTGTGTATTCTATGGAAGTGCCGAACCAGCATGACTGCCAAAGTGTCTGTATGGGATAGTATGCATATACTCCATAACTTGGACTTGGAGTACTATCAAGGTACAGTATAGATGAATTACTAGTAGCAAGTAATAATGATGTTGAGGTTATGAGCTATCATAATGGAAATATGAAACACTTGAACTCGGTTACTAGTGTTTTAAAGTCCAGTTGCGGACCAATAAAAAGACCGGCAACTGGACCAGACTGACACCAGTTGCAACCGGACTGCAGTTGCCGGTTGCACACAATTTAAATTTTAGTCGGTCCGGTTGCCAAACTTTTGGAATTTCAAAAGACCAGTCCAAAACTGGTTGAAACCAGTTGCAACCACGACCAGTCGCTTGCTCTGAGGGCTACCATATATAGGCCCATATACCGTAATTTATCTACTATTTTAGGAATTTATTTGACATTTATATGATCTAATCAGTGGTTTGACCTGGAAATGGTCCGATCACACTCGTGTACTATGGGCCAATTGTCGCGATCAATGGCTCGAACGATGCAGAATACGCTCTACTAATTTCCGTACAGCCACCCCAAAGTGTGCCTCGCCCTTGCGCACCCGCGATAAGGATCACACGAATTGATCTTTGATGTGAAAATGACATCCGACGTGGAATTGGTCATATCTCGGCCACATCGCTGCTGATTAACGTTATTATTAGCTCATAGTAAAGGCTTGAGCCCGCGCTAACTCCGATACAGCCACCACTAAGCCCGAAAGTCACACACCCCTGAGCGCGAGACTGGTTTTGGTTGCAACTGGTTAAAACCGGTCTTGCAACCGGGTGCAACCATTCCGGACCAGTTGCCACCGGTCTCGGACTCCAACTCTCGGTCTCGGTTGCCAACATTTTGGAAGCACTTTCAACCGGTCTCGGTCCGGTTGCCTCAATTTTTGGCAAAAAATCGGACCGGACCAGACTTTAAAACACTATTAGTTACTAGTAAGCACTATCAAATTCCTACAAGATGCTCTCTGGAAGAACACAGGACCGTGGTATTTCTAGATTGCCCATGCTGCCTGTGTTCCATTGAGCCCCAGATCATAAGCATCAATAAATCAGATGGATTGAGTAGCAAATCTGATTAAAATCAGTGAGATTATAAATTGGATATAATTCCATGGAGGGCATGGACTGTCACATACTGCCGCATGGAGAATAGGGGGATAGCATCCAGTGCATCAATGACATTTTGCTTGAGGACATCCTGTGAGGATGACTAAGATTTCACCTGATAGAGTTGTTTGGCATATCTCCAGTATTGCTCAATAAATTATGTTCAACTCACAATGAAATTTTGAAAGAAAAATTACATAAAACCACGAGCACAACATGTTACTTCAAGAAGTGACTCAACTTCAATGAAATCTGGTTGCAAGTACATCAAATGCTGACAACAACAGCCTGATTGGTCTCCGGTGCACTTGTTTCTGTGAGAGGTTTTCCACCCGGCTCCATTACAGCCTTTCCATGATTGTCCTTCTGTTTGAGGGCTAGAGAATCACCGCTCGGATCGCCTTTAGGCTAGAGGATGGGACAGGTGGAACATGGTCAATAGTGGGGTATAATAACCACAGACTCGAAGACTCTTTTTGTGTTGTAACTACCTACATATCTTATACAGTCCATGGGAATAACAATAACTACTATAAGGAGTAGTCCATGTGAATGTAAGCCTGAGTTAGTCCTGTTAGTTCTGTTAGTCCTATGTGCTGGACTGTACTCTGGATCAGACTTGTGTCGGACTGGAGTTTCTTCAACATCTTCATCACTCTGGAAATTTCCCAGGTCGTGGACGGGTTATTTGGCATCTTGCAAGTATAGAGAGCATCATCTGCATTGGCATGTTTAACATGAGTGGTTGCATTATCAAAAACCAGAACATGGTCATCATCTGGATAATACTTCTCTAGAATATCCTTTGTTTTCTTCATGTGATTGATGATATTCTGGTTCGTGAAGTAAGTAATTATCTTGCATTTTACCTGCTTTGAATAGAACCATAGTATGCAGATTCTTTTCCATTTGGGATGCGAAGCTAACCATAATCTACAGAAATGAAGTTAGTAACTATCAAAGAAGCCCTCTTCCCTTTCGGTTGAGGCACTGCACCCTCAGATTGATGAACCCACACAGTTTTCTTTGGTCATTTGCATAAAAGATTGATTCATCATGGAACCATACTGTGACTCGTCGACCTAGCTGAAAAATGTCTGGCAGTGTGATATCCTCCAGACTGGGGTCATTCCTTACTCCTATGGCAAATAATGCCTCTAAGCAGGCAGAAAAACATTCTGATGGTAGCAAACAATGTCCTCCCTCTCATGTCCATCTGTATATTGTCCCATTGGCTCCTTTTTCCAGTGATAACCTAACTTCTTCATCCAGTATTGCACAGTCTTAGATGAGATCATTTTCTTCAAGCTGTGGCATGCTTGATTCTCCTGAGAAAAACAATCAGGTATTCAATGAGGTCCAGTGCACAGACATATTTCCTGATACTCTGCAGCTACAGCTTTAGGTCTGCAGCAAGTGACTCATTTTTAATGCGAGAAATAGTGTAAAGCTTGGCATGTAAGAGAAGAGCATCCTGGTCCTTAATATATGCCTTGGACCAGCTTCGAGATTGATGGGAAAGATATTCACTGTGAGTTTTTCCTGCATTCTGAACTGCTCAATCTGCTGCTTTGGTCCAGTGGCCTCCAATAGGATTTCTACTAGGGCTAGATGTACCATCATCACTGCCATCATATGCATCTATGTACAACTACAAGAACTCTTACATCCTCTCCAGGCACTTTTGCATGATGTGGTTTAGCTTTGAATTATAGTATCCTATCTTATCAAGATGGCTGGGTTTCAGCACTTGGAAAATATCTTTGCAATGCTTGTCTTTCCTCCTCAATACTCGCAGCTTGACGCAGCTTGATGGAGTGATTGCATTTTCCATTTCTTGTTGGTGGGCCAGTGTCTCCATCTTCCTCATTACTCCACTCGGTCTTGGCATTCCTTTCATTACAGTTTCCATCAAACATGATGGAACTCCCTCCCATACCCACTTCTAATGTCACATTATTTACTGAGACGTGTCTGTGCCAGCCACAGCCTGAGTATTGCCTGGGTCCGTAATGGTATTACCTGCCATGAGTTCTTCACTGAGCTGAGAGACAGTTAAGGATGGGGATGTTGAATTGGAAACTGCCAGTGCAGGATTGACTCCGAGGAGATATATAGTAGTGGGCCAAGAAACAGAATGATGGCAGCCTGCCACTGAGAGTCATAATAGTTGTACTCAGAGTTGCCATAGATGCACTCCAAGTCTGCTAGAGGCAGCTCCTTGTGGCTGGACTTGGAGGCTGTCCTTTCCAAGTCCTTAGAATTGTTGTCCATGTTGATTGCTGGTGCCGGATAAATATATCTCTGTTGTTGAATAGTCCATGTCCAGGTTCTCCAAAAGTCTGGAAATTGACCTTTCTGAAAGTTTGGACTCCAAATGCCTGTTTTATGCTTCCGCCCATCCATTTTCAGCCACCCGCCTTCCCGCCTCCATCCCGCCACTTTTTCATGCACCAACCTACCCCACGTCACCAGGAAATTGAAGATATTTCCAAGTCACATAACCTGCTTAGTCATACAACTTCAACTCAGCCGCCACCGCCGGGGGCCACGTGTCAGCCACACATAGTCTCACAATCAAGACCAAGCACATCCTGAGGTTCTGAGCTCCTCAAGATCTTCTACTAGCCATGGATTTAAGTATTCTCTTGGTTATATCAGCTAATCCCTCCCTGTGATCGATCTCGCTCAATAACCTCCTCCTCTTTCTTTCCAACGCTGCCCGCCTCAAAAATGACATCATCCTCACTCAGTTGTCCGACCAGCCTCCATCTGTTCCTCCAGAGATCCTTCCAATCGCGGCAGAGCACTTCTTATCTTGTGCCTGTGATTTACCTCTTACTACTGTGCCAACATGCTGGTCAGTGTTCAAGCACATCATTTGGAATGATGCCCAGATTGCCTCGATACTTTGTCCACCCGTCTCCACCTTTCATGATTATGGCATACTCTGCTTCAGTATGTCCTTCTTCACTGTCTTCTGGCTGCACTCACCTCTTTTTCTAGCCTCATGCTCGCTCTATCCCCCAGATCAATTTTGTTCAGCCCCCGGTTGCCCTTGCACCATGAAGGGCATGCACATGATGCACACAGAGCAATGCCAAGTTGTACTCTATACTGTTGCCAATGGTCCACTTCCCATATATTTGGTACATCTGTCTTGTCAGGGTCTGTCCGTGTTGCAATGTCGACACGTCATTACTGATATTGACACATACAGAATGTGAGTTGAACTATCACCACAACTTCTGCATCTTAAAGGGCGAACACATCTAATAATTATAGGGAAATTTCGGATGTTATCCAACTGTCAGTGAGCATCAATTTGTTGAACGGCAGGTCATTGAAATGTGGATGGCACTGATGGACGTCTGGTACATCTGTTCGTCACTGTGCTGTCCAAGTCTGCTTTGCTGATGTGCCATACTATAGCACATCCACAACTGCATGTGCCAAATTCTACAATGTGTCTATGTCCCAATCCAATGAACCCCCTGTTATGCGAAGCGATAACGACTACCTTAATATTTAGACGAGGTACTCACGAAGAGACCAATCAAGTCTAATAGAAAGGATAAGGGAAAGTCTCACTTGCAGACGGTCAAGTGGAAGAAGAGTTAGATTACGCTGTATTGCGCAGAACTAGCTAAAGGACACCATCGTGCTACCAGGTATTTATAGAGCTCGTGAAAAGCACAGACCAAGTGGTGTAGGTAGCAGTGAGAGAGAGGAGAATATATAAGAAAGTTGAGATAATGAGATAAGAGAGATAAGAGAACCGAATGACAAAAGATAAGAGATGGAGATTACTCAATGGATTGATCAAGAAGGAAATGAGTATTATTGACAAGATAGAACGAAAAGGGGAGAACATTGAAAGAAAAAGAGACATCTACCGCACGTAATCCTTCAAAATCAACAGCAATTGTAACACCCCCCGTCGACTGGGCATTTGGCTACATGCTGGCATAGCCGCATAGGCCACCTCTGCTGCGGTGTCCACAACTGCCAGACACCACCAAGCAGCAACAGGGATCGGTTCTGCCACTTGCACACCAATCTGGAAGGCGTCTGTGCCATTGTAGGCTGTAACGAGCCTGTTTTCAACAACTCTCTCACTTGCACCACCCCTGAACATCAAAAGGTTGAAGTTCTCCACCATGACAAAGGACAATCATGCTTTCAGCTGCGCAACCGCCTTGAACATGCCCGCCAGTCCTATTCATCCAGTCGCTCCAAGAATACTCATGCACTCTCTTAACTCCCTGACCTCGACAATGACATCGAGTCTTTCACTATTCATGCTGGTGGACAGATCAACTCTGGTGACCATGCTGAGAGTGAAGATGAAGATGACCCACCCCCAGGCCCTCCTTCTGCCACAAGGATTCCAACTTTGTGCCAAGTTCACCTGGTCAAGGACCCACAACGAGCAACTTGCTGTAGCTCCTTGTGGTATCATATTTTCTCGTGACACCATGTTTGGTGCAGAGAGTGTAGCAAGTGTTGTGGTAGGGACTGGCAATCCCATCTCACATGTTAGTAATTCACATATTGTTGCCTCAGGAATTTCAAGTTCTCGAGCGCACATTTCGTATCGAGGCCCTCAAGCCAGACCACATCTTCTTCAACAACAATTGCTCGCTTGCTCAGCATGTCAAGGCGGACCCTTACTTTGCCACCATTGGCCTCACAGTTGACGTGTTTCATTTTAAGAGCAAACACAAAGAAATGCACACTTTCTGTCAAGAACATTGCAATCCTGCTAGCAGCATTTCCTGAACTTATGAGTGAAGACGGGGGATGGTTTTTCAATTCGTCCATGGTGGAGCAAGTCAACGTCTGGGTTGGTGGGTATCATGCCATCTGTAGGGAAATGCTCAGAGATAAGTATGATTTTTTTCTGGACGAGATGATATTGCCTCATAATCGTGCAACAAGGGCTAAGCTAGAAGCACAACTTGGTTGCCACCCAGGAAGTATTTGGCCTGTTCAGCTAGGCATGTGTTCACTCTGTACTACTACTATCTCAATGGATTTGCCATGTTCTGAGTCACTAAGGGTGCAGACTTGACAAGTGCATCACAGATGATTGATCACCATTGCAAATCGAGTAGACGTAAGACAAAATGTGCATAGGAAAAATGTGCTACAAATGAGAGAAAGAATGACAATCCCTACAATGGCTCCATATCCCTCTCACCTTTGATCTCCTGGCGAAGAAATGTTGACCAGCAGCCATGCTCTGCTTCCCCATATCCGACGTAGTGTTCATGCACTGACAAGCTGATGCTCATCCAGTGACAGCAGTGATCATAGAATGTAGACTTGACAAACTTTGCATTAAAGCAGTTCCCAAAGATCTTTTCCACAGGACGGTGCTACAATGTTTGACTCGAAGCGACATCTCTTGAAGCCGCTATCCATCTCATGCGCATAGAAATCAAATGGCCACACTCGCCCAGAATTGGATAGGGACGACGAAAGTGATGCTGAAGCACTGGAGAAAGTGGTGCAGTAGTGTGCAGTTTTGAAGGAAGTCGTCAGGTATTCACGGCGTACTTGCAATGGCTGAATTTGTTGGTGTTTGCGTCCACCCGAGTCCCCAATAGCCAGAGAGCCTGAGGTGGACAGTCGCCTACGTTGCTGGGAAGGAGGTGGTGATGGAGACCATGATGGTGGACTCAGAGAAAGATCGTTGAAGTTGGTGGCCCATCGCAAATGTTCACATCCCTCCTCGCCCAGACCACAATGTATTCAAATTGCATTGGTAAAAATTCCAAGATGATAAAGGTGAACTTGAAGAGACTCAGACTTACATATGTGTACCAATGTCCGAGGTCAGCACCTTGTATCATCCAGCGATGCCAAATCATGTCCCGGGAACAGCCAAAGCATGTGTGGTCAAAGGGTGGTTTGTCTTGATGAAATGAGGTTGAAGAGATTAAATCAGGCAGTGGCGAAGGTGGTGGTAAAGGTAGAAGTTTGGACACTGCAAGAATATTGTTGATATGATCAAGAAAGGGGGCAGCAATAGACTTACTTTGGACCAGAGGAAGAAACAGTTAGGGTAGAGGAAGAAACAATGCTGAGGGAACAATAAACTTAGACAACACACTTAGATAATTCATCACTGGCACCTAGTATGTCATAGTAGGTCCGGTCAATGACATCATGAGTAGTTAGGTGGGTCGTCCACCCTTGTATTGTCTTGCCCTACTACTAGATGCCCACCAGGCAGGGTGCTCAATGACGGTCGTATCCACTCAGAGCCCCCGCTGCCTGGCAGTGAATGTAGTAGCATGCACATAAGGCTTGTCATTTCCCACAGTGCCGCATCACCTCATCTAGTCATGGATCATGGCTGACAGGCCAGTGACCAATGTGATGTGACGCAATGATGACAACAATGATAACCTCCTCAAAGTCCCGCGCATTGCGTTCCCGTCCCTGTTTCCGTCACCGTCACCCCCATCCTCGCCCCACTACACCCAAAGCCCCCTTGGCAGAAACCAGATCTCCCACTTGCTAAACACGCAACTTGAAGGCTTGCACACTATCCCAACTATGTCTCTGAGGAAGAGACCATTCACGAGGACTTCCTGCAGCGGTATGTCAACAGTGGAGACTCATAGTAGTAGTTGCAGAATTGGGCAATTGGACAAGAGCTGGAGCGGTGCTTCAAAGAGTAAGTCCCCTCTGTTTTCATCCCACTGAATGTGGTTCACAATTTCATTATGTACTTCTCAAGTGACGGACCCTCATATGCAATGGTTCAGAAAAAGATTGTATGCACTAGAGAGATGTTTCGGCATGTTAGGGAAGCAGTTTAAACCCTATGAAAGTGCATACCGATGCAATCTCGGCATAACTGCCACTTGTTATTCAGTTATAAGAAATATCCCTACATACACTCTAATTAGTAAATGTGTTTCGGCAAAGGGTTGTTTGTACTAGAGTGGAGTCTTGGCATGTTAGGCAAGCAGGTTGGGTCCTATGGAAGCACATATCGATGCAATCTCGACATAACTGCCACTTGTTATTCAGTTATGAGAAATATGCCTACTACATACACTCTAAGTAGTAAATGTGTTTCGGCAACATATGGTTTATACTGCAGTGATGTTTCAGCATGTTAGGTATGTAGTTCA
>JBBPOM010001266.1:0-12301 GCA_038091455.1 Leccinum uliginosum | reverse complement strand
AGTGCGACAAACGATATCCGATGCTCGTGCGTTGAGACGCTCTCACCAACAGCGAGACCTACACCATCCGGCAGCTCAACTGCGTTCACGGTCAGCACGAATCCAGGAAGAAGAGCGGATTCTTCATTAGTATGCATTGTAAGTTGACGTTGACGGAGCCCCAAAACAGGGTGACTAATAAGCTATTTCCTAATGGGGCGAAAAATTGCAGACAGACAAGGCGCCATCCATAAACCTTGAACCCTAAAGGCTCCAGGAATAGGTTCTCTCGTTGCCTTATCCGTGGTCCAGCATCGCAACAAAATGATCTTGGCCTTGACATTCAAGACTGACCGGGGTGCCGGTTTGTCTGCATCGATATATACTACACTACTTATTGTCGAATCGCACGAATTTTCCTGATGCCGTGCGCCAAGCTTGAGAAGGAGAAGGCCGGTAAGGTCGACGGGCTCTAGGAAGTGAGTCCCTACATATCCAACACGGCAGGTCCTTCAACGATGACAGCTCACCGTAGCCATACGTCTTTAACCTGGAAAGATCGGATTTCACCCAGTAGTCACCATGTCGAGGGGGTAGAGAAGTAGACGTAGCTACGATAACATTCACAACCTTGCTCTGCGACGACGGTTGCCCGAGAGTGAGATAACTTTGTGCTGTAAATCGACGACCCGACCCATCGCCTGAGAGTCCAAACTGATCATCCGAGTCGAAATCACGCCCATGTCTTGGAGGACGTCTTCGGTCGCGATCGTTTCCTCCCGGATCCGAGATTCTGCAAAGCGGAGGTCCTCGCAGATGTTCTTGTCGAGGTGATAGCAAAAGGACGAGTAGGACTCGTGGATGATGGAAGCACATAATCATACTGACAGACTTTGATGATATCAGGAGCATGTCCGCCGCCTAACAAAATATCAGCACAAGTGGCGCATATGGTATCTCAAATCACAAACCAGCTCCCTCAGTATGATACGAATGAATTGTGCGGCCATTGAATTCATCAAGGTAGCTAGAGAATGTGGTCACCACGGAATCAACCACCCGTCAGAACGAACGTACACTCAACGAAACCGCTCTCGTTCAGAGTATCAGTATGGATGTTGATCACGTCATACTCGTCTCCGACATCCCCTCCCTAGTCTCTTACTCATTCATTCCAGGCAAATGGCTTCTACGGCTCACGCGGTGTGTCTGGACTCATACCCGAAGGTTATACTCTGTTGGAGCAGAGATTCATGCGTGCATTTCGCGCAGCCGGTCGACTATCCGATCAACGCGACGGTGCCGTCACGCTTTCAGAGTGGGAACGACAAGGTTGGACGTACCACGCCAAAGGTAATGTTTCTCGCTCGCTCGCCGCACGTAAGCTCACCACACACAGGTATCTGGTTGTCCCCTTCCAAAGACAGTCCCCCCACTTTGACAATGTTTGGCTCGACGAATCTCAACTCACGATCCGCCAACCTCGATACCGAGCTTTCCTTTGTAATGCTCACGTCCTCAGAAGCGTTGCAGCAATCCCTACACGAGGAGGTACGTAACTTGCGACAATGGGCAGGACCGTGGAGAGGTGCCGATAGAAAGGTTCGTTGGAGAACGAAGGCGATCGTCGGCCTAGTTGGTGGAATGCTGTGATTCAATAATACCCATTCACACCCAACTCACCAGATACCTTGCCTGAACATGAGTTTGTGCGGATCCGTTGCCACCCGAGAAGCAACCAATGCAATCTGTACTTCATGGCTCCCCTCTATAATGGGGGCTCAACTGTTGGGTCCGCAGATCGAGGCGAATCACCTTTTGTCCTCTTCTTTCCCCCTTTCTCACTCCCCCCATTGAGAGGCGTGACGTACTCGAATTTTCTTGAATCGAGAGTGAAGGTGACGGGACCCTACCACGGAGCGTACAACGTCAGTCCGAGCGCGCGAACCACAGATCCGCCGCGCTTACATACCTCGTTTGTCAAGCTCACGTTCATCATGGCCCCAAATTGCCCGTCTGCGCGTAACATCGTGAGTCCTTGCATGTGAGCGACAAGCGCATGATTACCTTGGATGCGTTCTGGAACGTACAGCTGCTTCATCTTGTCCAAGAACACGCCGTACAGCTGACGCGACGATTCCGATGACTGAACCGCATATGAAATGAGCACCGAGTCAGCAGGAGAAGGGGACTTACCATCGCCCGGTGGAAATCCGGCTTACTCCCCTTGGTCGTGTTCGCGAGGAGCGTGAACTGCGACACGCAGAGAACCTCGCCCGCCACGTCCTTGACGCTCGCCTTCCACATCGCACCGCTCGCGTCGGAAAAGGCGCGCAGGGAGAGTCTGTTCGTCGTCGGAACGTGTCAGCCGGGTGTGTGTGTCATCGCGCTTTCAAAGAGCAAAGGTTCTCTTTCACATTTTATTGGAGAGGACGTCGACGTCCGCGGGAGTGTCGTCTGTCTTTGCCAGGAAGAAAAAAGGGGGCGCTCGTTGAGTGCGGAATGGTTTTGGAAGGCGTAGTGCGTACCAGTTCCGATACCGACGAGGACCATGAGCCCTCTTGATATGCTGGAGATCACGTTGTCGTCGACTGTGAGGCGTCCTCGATCAAGTGGATATCCAACTACAGGCTACTCTGGATCGCTTACCGGTGACGGATGCGCTCGTGACGCGCTGTATTACTGCTCTCATGATGGTGTGGGAGGTAACGATCAGTACCACCTCCGATCATCGTCGTCGTGCCGACAGCAAGCGCCTCCGTCACCTGTTGCGGACAGATGTAATGAACGTGCACGTCGATAGTTCCCGCCGTGACAATCAATCTCTCGCCTGCGACGACTTCCGTCGACGAGCCGAGGATCAAATTCGGGTCGACCTTATCCATCATGTCGGGGCTTCCAGCCTTGCCAATGCCTACGACAGTTCCAGATCTAACACCGATGTCCGCCTACGCCATAATCAGAAAGCGAAGATCATATGCAAAGGTCATATTACCTTGTATATACCTGTCCAGTTAACGATCACGGCATTCGTGATGACCAAGTCAAGTGCCTCCGTAGAGCTACGTCCAGACGCTTGTCCCATACCATCGCGAATGGTCTTGCCTAAATTAAAAATTGAAGAAAAGGCACGGAACCATCACCGCCGTGACTTACCACCGCCAAATTTGACTTCGTCTCCATAGAAAGCCTACGCCGGCTTATTCAATATGGCCAGAGAACCAAAACAACAATCTGGCTCACCGAGTCGCGTTCGATCTCGATCCAGAGACTCGTGTCCCCGAGACGGATGCGATCCCCAACCGTGGGACCATACATGGACACGTACTCCTCGCGACTCATATATTTGTCTGCGAACGATGGGAGCACCGTCTGGCTCGGGATGGTGACCAAACCCTCGAAAGATCTTCTCAGAGACGCCCGCTGCAAGCCTAGACGCAATGAAGTCAGTGAGCCCATTGCCTCCCTTTGACTACTTTGTTCCCTCCATGGAACAAAGGTCAACGGTCTTTGTATCACTAGGCTCGAATCGGACGGCCGTTCCTGCGGGTATATCGAGGCGTTTCCCCATCGCTTTCGCACGATCGAGAACCAGCCCTCCGTCCGTCTCGGAAAATGGATAGTGCGAGCCGATCTGGGTCGATAAGCATCTCTGCAGAGGGAGTAGACCCATATACAGCCATTACTTACTTCAATGGGTCGGTCCCCCTTGTTGATGACCTTTATCTTGAGTTTTCCGCGGCCGCGATTGATCAAGATGCGTTCTTTTTTTGGGATGATCGCACCTGGAAGATTCGCAGGATCGTCCTGGACTGAATCTGTTGCTGGGAAGGCGTTGATGGGCGGTACGGGCAGGAACGAGCCATAAAGCGCGGCAGTGAGGTCGCCGTCGTTGGTGCAGATAGGATCATGCACGGTCACGAGGAAGACGCTAGCAAAAAAACGCTCAGTTTGATCAATCGACGAGCACTATTGCTGAATACCAACCCGTCCGGAAAAGTTCCCTCCGCCTGAATATCATACAGAATCGGCGCGACGCCCGGCAGGACATGCCTGCGGCCAAGCAGGGTCTTGCCATACTGCATCAAGTCACAGACGTGATGGACCGGTTGGTGTAATCGGAGGCGTCGAGTAGCGCTATTATCGAACACTATCATGGCACAGTTAGATAGAAACGCGAGCAATATTGTGGAATGCTCACAATTATCCGGTTCCACCCGGTAGGCTCCCCGCCGCCCGCCTCCTGGCGTTCCGTCCCGCAGATCTGGACGAGCACACCCTGCAAAAACGACAAGCACGCGCCCCCCGGTCCAGCAGTCAGCCCGTTCGACAACCGACGCATCGACATCGAGGTCTCGAAGGCGCTCATATCCCGCTCGCGGTACTCTCTTCAGCCGTACGACGTCTCCAACTCGAGCACCTCGTCAGAGAGTGATGTCAGTCTCCCCTTTGTCAACGTCAATGATACAGACGCCGCACGACCGACCCGCGCGACCCGCCTCTCCCGATCTCACCCTCAGTTCCAGTCCTACCCGAGCTTTTACCACCTCCACGGCGCGCGTCTTCCTGGAAAACCCAATCGTAACTCTGTAGCGCACGGTGCCGCTCGCACGCACGCGAACGTTCCATTCGCCAAGGTCGGGTGGCACGACCCGGACGCGTCCGAGTTCTCGCCCTCGTCCTCGCCCTCGCCCGTCTCTCCGTTCAGCCCGTCTAACAGATCTGAAACCTCCTCCTCCGAGGATCACGTACCACTCGGTCTTGTCCGGGAGCGTCTCACCTCTTGGAGCCACGCCGAGGGGAAAGAATGGGAGCAACAGTATAATTGGCTCAATGCCAACCTGCCCCCGCTCTGGCTCTCTGCGGGGAAGCGGGATTCAAAGGCCCTGTTCCCGTGACGGGCTGAAGGGGAGTGTAATGCAAACCGGTGGAGCGATTTATTTTTATTTCTATCTTATTCTTGAATTGTTTCTTGTCGTGTGGTTCGGCGTCGTTGTATGAATTGTGTATGTGTGCGTTTATATTTTCGGGTTGTCATGTCGCTACTGGTCTGATGTCAGATTGTTGTGCAGGTTGGTTGTTGCTGCTGCTGAGGTTGCTGAGGTTGGCCAAAAAGATTGGTACCTACAGTCGGAGTTGTTCCAAAAAAGACCTGTTGTAGGTTGCGCTGGCCGAGCCTGCCACTGAGCACCATAAAGGCCGCCGCCAAAACTAGTGGTGGTATCAGCTGGCTGATTCGTCTGACCGAAAATTGAAGGCTTTGTATAGTAGTTGCACCTGGAAGCTAACGTCAACGACCAGTCTGCAGGGGTAAACAAAGACCGACTTGGTACCTACTTGGTTGACCGAAGGTGCTTCCGAATCCTGTAGCAGGCTTTGGCTGCCCGAACGCATCCGCGCCACTGGATATGCTAGTGCCGTACACGTTTTCGTCCGAGTGGATATCCTTTTGACGCCGACGTCGACACGGCCAACGCGTTACCGCTCAACCAGCTCCACCACGCTCTCCAGTCAGGCATACCCATCGTCACCCGCCGTCGTCGCCTCCTAAACGCAAACGACCACGTAAACGACCACCGCGGGCGTGTGCGCTGGGATAGAGGCGGCGGAAGGAAATACGGTCCAGCTGCTGATACCCTGGAGCGCCCGTCCGGATGTAGGTGCGAGTGCGTCCGCGTGTGCGAACGGTGACGGTCGGGCATCGCAGCATCGGAAATGTCCATGTCGTCGTCGTCGTCGTCGTGCTCGCCATGCCATCCGCCGCTGGGAAGTACGTGGTTGTAATGAGACGGGCCGACGTATTCTTCCTCCGTATCACGTTCATCCCCGGATTGGAAGAGCGTGATTGGACTGAGCAATGGTGAATCGTGGGGTGTGGAGACGGGGGATGCGCGATAAGATGCAACGGATCTTGTGCTGAGAATTCGTGTGGAAAGGGGGAGTGGCGCAGTAGGACTCGTTTGCATTCTCGACTTGAGCGGGGTCCGAGTGGCCCAGATGGCGGAATCGGGTTCAGGGGGAGGGGACGATCGTCGATAACGCGTGAGTGATACAGGCGAAATACTTTTCCCGTGACGTGAAAGCTTGATAAAGTTCACGTATAGCAATGCGAGTGCAGTCAATACTAGGCAAGGGATGTATATGAAATGATAGATGCGACGCGTGTCGGGCAGAAGACATTGTACATCCGCAAAGGTTGGCTCAGTCTGTGAAGAAGACGGAGGAACTAGGGAAAGGAGTTGGAACCCTGGCCGATGGATGTGTCGACTTGGAGAAAATGACTTGATGGTAACCTCCCGAACCATATTGGTTTGTAAGTCGGACCCAGGCAACTCGTGCATGATTTCACAATAGTCACGATTATCGCCACTAGCCAAAAAGTTATCGCCACGAATCGACGCTCGACAAAGAGTGGGGCTCACCTGAACACTATAGATGGCCGCAAAACGTTCAACAAAAAGTCGGTCGTCTGTTTTCCGAGCATAGTTTGATAACCGTGCCCCGCCCCCTTGCGTATCGTACCCTTCTCGCGCAACGGTCCGCAAGACTTGCTCGACGGTCGAGAAAGCGGTATGTGACTAAGTAGTATTTTTGGTTGGGCTGCGAGTTCGTTGGCCTGATCAGAGATCGACATCACGAACTCGATTGGACCTCCTGGAAGTGGGGTCCAGTGATCGTAGGTTCGACCGTGCGCATGTCGGCGATAGTCTTCCTCCACGAGTCCCGGTGCGTTCAGCAAGACGAATTGATGGCCTGCTATAGAGACGGCGCGGTTCGTGGGTCCGAAACGTTCCTCAAAGAAGTGTCTGGCGTTCTTGGAAAAAGTGGAGGAATCCCCCAACCTGCAAACACATATATCAATCCTGGACCTGTCGAAAAGGAGTGAGACATACCCTATATCATTGTTTCCAGGTATAAGGTAGAACGGCATAGAAGCATCCCGAGGAAACGTCGTTTCGAAAGCGCGATAGTATACGTCGTGCCTATGATTCCGCAGGGTTAGTCCCCAACGCCTCATAGATACGTAAGCCGACTATGTACGCACTCTGCTTCGCTCTCGACGTAGCGACCCGAGGCGAACGTATCACCGAGGAACACGACGGCGTCTGGACGGAGACGTGATGCGACCCTCCAACTCGTGCGCAAGTACGAAAGATTTGGATGGTACAGGAACCATGAGTGCAGTGCGGAAATAGCAGGCTTAGGCGGCCGAGCATCTGCGACCAAGAGCATGTGGGTGGGAGTCACCTCAGAGGGTGAACGAGTCTTGAGTGGAGCATGTCAGGAAGAGTCAACACCTCGAGTTTTCCTACTCACTGTTGACTCGATAACCTCGTCCGGCCACCTACAATCCAACAAACTGTAAAAGAAAACGCCAAATTCGCACCAAAGGATGACGATGACCCAGAAGAAGCGGAGTGCGAGGATGGTCGTAGACCTGGAGAGGAGACGCGGCTTGAGAAGGCGTCTTTCGTACAGCGAGGTCATCCCGCATAACTCGAGAAGCGTAGCGTATAAAACTTGAAGAGAACAACGGACCTGACTCGGAGCCAGAACTGGTCCATTGCCGTCATTTATATTGCTTTTGATTAAATTTACCAAGTTGCCTCGTTCAGAATCCGACAGGCCTGCTAATTAATGAGAGGCGTGAGCCGCGCTGGAGTCTTGGCTGCGATATGGCATACCTGCAGGAGTTGCATCAACAGTCGTCGCAAATTTTGGTTGCCTAAAAGTGAAGTGCCTCCAAAAGCACTTCCCGTGCCAGTGGATCCAAAAACATTGGTTCCAGATGAGTCCCTACAGCAGGAGTTCCACCAAACGCAGAAGTGCTTCCTCCAAATGCGCCAAAAGCAGAAGTGCCAGAGGAAGACGATGTATTTTGACCAAATGCGCCTAGAAGTTGAACGGTGCGTGGTCCATGCTCTATAAAGGCGCTGTCACCTTCATCCACCTGCCTTGAACCGGACTCGGAGCCGACCTGAGATGTTGAGTTCCCGCTCCGCGGTCGAGAGACTCGGAGGCCCACTGGCAGAGGGAAACTGAAGTTGTACATGAGGATTTCAAGTTCAATAAATAGATAAATATATACTAGTTGTCTGAATGGCTAGTCTAAACACGAGTCACGGCTCTCTAGGAAAATTCTGAAGCACTCGAATCACTTTGTCACTAGCTATGATAACATTATCAACGGATCCAACGATTCAAATTGCTCATCGCTGACTTCGTACCCTGGCGAGAAGGACAACGCGCGCATAGTATACGCTGCAAGCGCAACGGGAAAATCACGGTTTGTGTGACGTCGATGAGGTGAGTATCATTGAGCTGGTGGGTGTGCGTTGAGGCGAGAGTGGAGGCCGAGATGATGACAACGGCAGGGGGTGAGGGTGAAGCGGCCTGCGTTTTGGGCTTTCCACGCTGATAGGGACATTGATGGGTAGTGGTGCGAGGGGTGGCTGCGATACTGATTGAAACTGAGTTTCGGGGACGACGCACAAAAGGGTGTTCCTCTTCTCTCCTTCTCCCTCCCTCCCTTTCTCTTCCTTCCACTGGGAGCGCGTTTGTCTTGCTGAATATGCTGCGACCGGTCTTGCTCGCTTGAGACAGCAATTTCTTGCATTGACTACGCAGAGGTTCCAGAGGAATTGGGAAATTGGGTAGTCCTAGGACGCTCTCCAAATTCAAATGGCCTTTGTCGGAAAAGAGAATCGTAACACGACTTTCGCTGGAATTTATGTAAAGAACAGCATCATCTTTCGATGAGTCAACACGACAATAGTGGAAGTGAGAAATACGACTGGCGTTGCGTTAGGGACTAGGCTAGCCAATTGCCTCTCACCGTTGTGCGTCTCAAAACGACTGTAAGAGTCAGGATTTCAACGTTACAATGTTCAACTTGTAAGTAGAGTCAAGTACCAGGTTTGCATGTTCGCTTTGAAAGGTGTCTGTCGGACGATAAGGTATACTGTCCCAAAGCAGTTGTTCTACAGTACTAGTCAGTCATTTTATTCAGAGTAGAGTAAGAGTAAGGAAGAACCTGCAGATTCTCATAGCTACTCGTGCTCGGGCGTCTCCGTCGTAAAATAGGATTCTTCGCTCCATTCGATGTGCCACAGAACATTGGGATACATATGTGCAATTGAAAGGATCAAGGAGAGTGTTAGCATACACTGGGATATAAATCGACTGTCAGGCAGACGTAAGCGTAAGTCCAGAACTTCTTTACTCCATTCCATGTCCTTTGGCATCGATGACTTACTCCACAGGGATCACGCATCTGCCCAGATGCCGTTAGCAAGCTCCTTCACCAGCTGCAACTTGCGCTTCATGTCGTCCATCGTGAGCAAGTTGCCCTCCACATGCGACGCGAAACCACACTGAGGAGAGACGGAGATGCGCTGTAACGCTTCGTCTACGGTCTCTCCTGTACTGCTTGCCATGATCCGCGCAGCCTCGAACACACGTTCTTTGAGAACCGCCTTGTCCTCGAGTTCTGGGAACTTGCTAGTGATGATACCCAAGACGACAAATTTGTGCTTGGGAAAGTGCTTCAGAGGCTCGAACGTGCCTGTACTGATGATCAGCAGGTGCATCGGGCAGCTACAAAGGAGAAAGAAACACACCAGCGCGCTCAGTGTCATACTCGAGGTAGTAACAATCCACGTTCATGTCATTGAACAACTTGATCGCGACCGCGTCATAACCGCCCTCCAAAAAATGGATTGAGCCCCGAAAGTTGCCTCGGCAGAGGTGGATGCCGACCGTCATGTCTTTTGGACGCGTCGCAAGACAGTTATTGTGCAGCCGAATGTATGCGTCGAGCAGGGCACTCGGGTCGGTGCCTTCGTCTCTCATTCCCTGAAGCATACTTTCATCGCAAAAGAAGGCATAAATCGGATCGTCGATCTGAACGTTGCGGCAACCAGCTGCGTACAGAGCATCAAGTTCCTGTCGGTAGGCGGCGGCGAGGTCATTAAAATAGTCTTCACGGTCAGCATATATCCCTGGCTCGAACGCGTGCTCCCCTAGTGTTCCAGCGAATATGAGTAACTTGCTGGAGCGCTGGAAGGGAGTGAGTGCGCACCGTGACGTAGGTGGTACCACTCGGGTGCTGCCAGGGTTATTTTGATGTTTTTGACCTCGTCGGGATGGACGAGTTGCTTGAGTGATTCAAGTTGTGGAACATAGCCGGATTTGACCCATCGGATTTTGTCCACGCATAGAATGGTGGTGGCTGACTTGACGTCTGGAAGACAGTGTTGACGACGCTATTGGCGTTCCTATAGTTTATAGGCGCAGACTTACTGTTGGCAAAGAGCGTGCGCATATCTGGGACGTAAAGCTGTTGTGGACCGAGCTATTTCAGGGCTGGAAGAATGATTTGATGTCTGAACTTGCCTTGAAAATTTCCACGGGCGGATTGCGAATCTCTTCGATCGAGGTCAACTTTGATTTCCCACTAACATAGAAAAGGACTGTGTTACCTTCGAAACCTTCCAGATATTCAAAGAAACCTTCACGAAAGCTTGGTATCCAAACGATCAGGCCTCAGGTGTCAGCCACATGCAATGCGTTACGACGATACATACAACTGTCGCCTATGTCGCCGACTCGCATGTCAGGATGGAGTTCGAATGCCGCGTCACGATATGCTCACTGACCTATATTCGCCATCGGTAAGGCCCTTCATACCGACTTCACGTTGTATGTTGACTGCCTCAGTGATAGCTCGGTCTTCAAGTTACCGTAGTTGCTCCCGAGTAACCTCTCCTTTGCCAAACTTCCTTCGTGCTTCGAGGAGGTACTCTGGACGGAGCAGGGAGCCAGCATGCTCGGCGCGGAAAGGAAGGGCTTGCTTGAACACCATGTTCACCAGGATGAATGTACGAGAGGTGTCAGTGGCAAAACGGCAGCTTGATACTTATCACTTATTTGAACCACCTTGCGTCCCGACTTGATACGAAACGTTACCTAACAAGAATACCCACTATCAGCGAGGTGACAGCATATCGTAACTTGATATCTTTTCTGTGTCCATTCGTGATTTGTGATAGCGGCTAAAGAGAGAGAGAGAGAAAAAACAGTACTTGTACATCTGGTTCGGTGGGTTCATACCCAGCTTCGCTTGGCCCCCGGTTGGATGTCTGGTTTGATTCCGCTGTGAAAACGACTAGTATTAGCTCGCCTTCTGTGTCCAAGTGTACTGGCACTGGAGACAATTGGGGTCAACACCAAGTTTGGCAATTCCCTTCAACGTCCACATTCGGAAGGATGGCAGCACGTGTGTGTTACGACTTCCAATGGTTAGAGAAACAAATACACCAGCCCTTCGGGCACTCCTGGAGCCACCTGTGTCGGAAACCCCGCCCTTCTGTGATGTAGTACACGTTGTTCAAGTTCAATCGCAAAGATGCATCATCAATTTTGGTTTTTCCGGTACAGTAAAAGACGGTTTACAATCACATCGGAAATTAAAAGCAGTCATTTGGCTCAAAAAAGCGAAAGGATAAGGAGAAAGTGTGAAATAATCGCCTTATCTTTTTAACTCGTGAGCTCCTATAATATCTCTATAGCTCTTCGTTGCACGCCGGGCAATAAACGTCGCAATGCGCACCTGCCAGTGAAATTCCAAGATCAACGGCAAACAACAACAATCGGGTCCATGGACACGGAGAGTATCTCGAAGAAAAGCAAGCTTATCGCGCGCGCTAACAGAGACCCAGTGAGCGGTGCATCTGCAAAAAAGGAATGTGACTATTGCACTACATAGTCTATGCCACAACATTTGATTGTATAATAGTCTACTGTAGTACATTCCGCCGTACGATAATCTACCGTTACTATTGTCAGAATACGACATTGTTTTGTTGTGAAAAATTGACCAATCACGAACCACCAAATTGATTCAACGCCGCCATCACAATTTATGATTTTCATAATGGTATCTACACATAGTAGCTTGAACTATTCTAACGTAGATTAGAATCTCAAATCAACACCTCTACATGTTGAAGGACACCGGTGGGATGTAGAGTCTTCATTAAACTGATTTGCGTAGTCGCCTGGGGGGGTTTTTGGTGAGGTGTTAGTACGGAGAATACAGGCGACCTATTGAGCGAACACGAACGACGATTCGTGGGATCAGTTACACGCTATCATTAAAGGGAGTGAGAGGTGGCATGGTTGAAGGGTCCGCGTAGTCGTCTAGGAGTCGTCTGGGAGAAGTTCAGGGAGGCGTATGAGCACGCGGGTCACATATCGACCAAGCGTAACTCAACGTTCTCGGGGTCAATCGCGCAGTATCATTAAAGAGGATGCGGCTTTG
>JBBPOM010001265.1:0-12318 GCA_038091455.1 Leccinum uliginosum | reverse complement strand
AAAGACCATATCTCTCGCGTTCCTGTTCTTGTCGGCGCTTCGAACTATACCGAATGGGCTCTTGCCCTTCGAGGCCCTCTTTCCATGCTAGGGGGTTGGGTTTTTATTACCGGGCAGCATACTCATGTGCTATGCGCAAACGCAGATGCTAAAAACGCGTGGATAGGTGTCGATAACAAGATACTAGGTTTTCTCGCCACCACGCTTTCGCCCGAGCTCCAACAACAAGTTGTTTGGGACTATGTCCCAGTTACGGTTGCAGGCACAAACGTAACACACCCCTCCCTCGCATATACGCTCTGGACTAAGATGGAAGCGTTGTTTGGAAAGAAGGGTATTCCCGGACACTGGCAGTTCATGATTTTCTCTGACCTGCTCCGAGTCAAAGTCGACGTTAACAAAGTTTCCGAAGGTCTCTCCACCATCACTTCTCTTTTCACACAGCTCGAGGCAGCAGGCCTTACCATCCCTGCTCACCTCAAGGCTATGATTCTTCTCGCTCGCCTTCCCTCTTCTTTTGACCAGATGATTTCCCACGTCATTCAGACTGTGGAGCAAGCCGATTTTACTATCGATACGATGCTTCCACGCATCTCCAAGGAGGTCAACACCCTCCGTTCTGGTCTCACCTCTCGCTCTCTTGCTCACCGTATCTCCTCCGCTCCTGCTCCTTCGACGTCTGGTTCTGCGAACCGGACTTCCGCTCTTCACCGAGGACCTGGTCCTCAACGTCCCTGGAATTCGGGTAACAACCGAAACCAGAGTTCTGGTAATGGTAACCATAACGGTAATCATTTTCCGACCCAACAGTCGAGTTCTAACCAGAACAGAGGACGAGGAGGTTTTAGAGGAGGATTCAGAGGAGGTCGCGGTTCTGCTTCTGCTAGACGCGGAAAGCATGACGCTCAGAACTTCGAGAAGAGACAGCAGAGGAAGAAGGATAAAGGTAAAGGGCGCGCACACGCAGTCGAAGGTTTTGCCAACATGGCTACCATCGATGAAGAATCTATGATCGTGGAGTTGCCAGACAAAGAAGACACGTCTGAGAACACTCAAGGACAGGATACGGCAGACGTTTCCGTCATTTATGACGAGTATGCCGATGAATATATGGTTACGGAAGCAGATGAGGAGGATAAGCGATCCACCATTGCAGTTGCCGGATGGTCCTCATCCGAGATGATACAAGTGGCGCAATCCTCTCTCGTCGAAGCTACTTTAGCTAATGCTGCATATCAGGACAACGGCTTTAATCAAGCCGGACCCAGTCGGTCTTCCCTTGCTCCACCGCAAAGAATCAATTCTTATGCGAGACAACAGATGGATGTTAGATCTGGTCGTTACCAAATTCCTTCTGTTCGAGCACGTGGAAAGCAGGTTTCCCATGGGAATTTTCATGGAGATAGTCGGAGAAACATAGACGGTTCCTGGAAGAGTGGTTACACTTCTAGAGATTGTGCCGATAGGCCTTACTCCCCCGACTATGACGACTGGGGTGATCATGATTGTAGTAGCTATGACAATGACGACTACAGCCGTGACTGCTACTCAGTGGGATCTAGTTCTCTTAACGTTTCCCGTTCTACGGAGTTCCTAAAGGATCACTGGATGATCGACTCAGGTTGTTCCGATCATATTACCCCTTACGAGACTGACTTCACCGTCTTGGGAGACGATACATCAGCAAATCCCAGGTCAGCTGTACAGCCCTGACCAGGTCTGGACAGCCTCCTCAGCCCCTCCAGCCTCTCCAGATATGTCCCTCACTGGGGAGGTCTCTACTGGGCTATATAGGTCTGTGGATGGTCACCGCATGGTCTGGAGGTGGTCTGAAGGTGGTCTACACATGGTCTGGAGAGAGTCTGGAGAGTGGTCTGTAGAATGCTGTGGGTGGTCTGCAGAGGTCTGGAGGTGGTCTGGAGGTGGTCTGGAACACTTTGGAATAGCCTGCTGACCAGGACTAGAATGTTATTGGTCCCAGTCTATTCCATTGTCTGCACAAGGCTGACCAAACTCTATTACCATTCTGCATCAACTCCACAACACCTTTGTACTGAGTCTGTATCAGGACTAGAGGGGCATTGGTCCCAGTCTATTCAACTGTCTGCACAAGGCTGACCAAACTCTATTACCATTCTGCATCAACTCCACAACACCTTTGTACTGAGTCTGTATCAGGACTAGAGGAGCATTGGTCCCAGTCTGTATCAGGACTAGAATGGCATTGTCCCAGTCTGTGTATCACTACCCACAGAACAACATAAAGTCTCAGTAGATTAAAGACAGATCAAACATTCATGGAGATAGAGAATGCAAGGATACACAATACATCCATACTACATGACATATGAGAAACCGAAGCAATCAATCAAGGATTAACCCCAAATCCGAACCACTTGCATCTGAGTCATCAATGGGCTGGCCAAGCCTCTCCTGCTGTACCCAATCTTGAACCATACGCTTGAAATACTTTGCATGCTCAGCATGTGCAAGGACTTCTTTCACTCCCTTGTTTGCACTGCTTAAAGCTCGACGGCAAGAATCTTCATTGATGGTCGGAACTTTCGGCTGTCCATGATCTTGATAGGCAACGAGAACTATCTTTATCTAAGAAAGCATTCGTCAGAGAAAGCGGACATAGTAACGTATAAATCTACCACAGCAACGACAAGGGCAATGGCAGAAGTGGGAATTGTGGCAGAGAATTCCCTGCAACTCCTCAACGAGGTACGACTTGATGACTTGAAGTAAAGAGCAAGACACGCATGTTTGATAGCGTCATGCGAGAAGTTGCGCAGTTTGCCCTGTAAAATTACACCATTGATGAAAGTTACATTACAAGCAATCAACTTACATCCTTGTCCGGCGGTCCTCGCAACCAATCACCGTTCTGCAGCAGTCGCGCAGCAGCCCTCTTGACATATTCGACACCTTGCTTAGCGGTCCACCTCGAGCCTTCGGGTATCTGAAGTTCCGGGTAGTGCTGGCGTACCGCAGCCATGGTAGTTCTCTTCAAATCAGTGCGGAAGTTTCCATTTTCATTATAAAGCTGCACTGCGGTTTGAGGATCATCAAGCCTAACTCTGCATCAATTATCGACTCACCAAACGAGCCATTGAATGTCTGTACTCAGGATATTGACGATCCTCGAGAAAAAGATTCTTTTGCCTGTACTCCACGTGGACTTCAGCTAGAATTTCCAGGGCAATACCTTGAGTTGCAACCTCGAGAGTTATAAACGGATTGCGAGTGGCATAGTGAACACGCGCCAACAACTTGCAGCGACGGAGGAAGGCTTTCGTGAGCGAGGGATAGAAACTCAAACACGTCGGATCGTCTGATAAGACCAGTCGGTTGCCCACGAAGGTCTTGATGTCATCCTCCTTCGGTGAGGACTCCCGGGAGTTCACAGAATTGGCATTGGACCGATCCTTCTGTAAAGGTGGCCGTAATCGACCGTTCTTGGACTGATGACGCTCGAGCACATCATACGGCAACTCGTCTGATTCGACTGGATCACGTCTGTGGACTAAGACATTGTGAGAAGGATTTAAAGCCTTAGATTTGCCTTTATGGAATGAACCATCATCATCGTTTTTGCTTTCGCGACCACGAGAAATCTCTTACCTTTGGTCTTGTCCTTGCGAGCACGGTGGTCGTTGTTGACACCGTCACGATTGTCGCGCTGATGGTCCCGAAGTTGTGAAGATTTGGGCTTCTTGGCTTTGCGAGCAGTATCTTTTCCTCAATCCGGTCAGTACACGTGAGCTCAAACAGAGTTCCCAGAATGCGTACCATTTGTTTGCTGAGCATCGAGTCTAGAAAAAAAGTCATCGTTGTTGGACCGCTGTCCCACTTTCTCGCCTGTCCGAGATTAGTGTGGCAAGCATTGTGATGCAATGAGTACATACCTTTCGCGGTGTCGTCATTTGCTGGAGGCGAACTAGGAGGGAAATAGAGGGGATCCGAGTGAGCTGGAACAATACTTCAGCGTACTTCAAAAGACGAAACGAATTAAGACCGTAACCTTGTTCTGCGTTGGGATCATCATCAGGTTGGTCCTCTGCCTGATCATGGTCACCACGAGACCTTCCGTCTTCGACTTCTTCCTCTTCCCCACTATCGTCACCGTGCAGAGATGGTTCGTGCTGACGGTCACGATCATCACGAAAACCGAAACGTTCTCCGTCTCCCGCGAAGTAGCGCGGCGGGATGGACGCATCCGGAGTGTCCTCAAGCTCATCCTCGCTCGAGTCATCCTGTAGATTACAAGGAATCCCTAATAAATAGATACGAAAGATATAGTATGGACTTACCTCGACTGGAGTCTTTGCCTTCTTCGTCTGTCTTTTCCCTGACATCGCTACCGGGGCCATTGGATTGATTGGTACAGCGTCAGGAGTGACCGCTACCCTCAGCTTCCGGTATGCCTTCTTCTCGAGTACGACACCCACTTTCTGCATCTGCTCCGTGCGCCCGTTCTTGCCTATGTTCATACGGTGACTGCGTCTTGGTTCGCCATCATTGGACTGAGGGGCATCCTGCACGCCGACGGAGCGTTTTCTCTTCTTGGGCTGCGGAGGAGTGGCCATCAGAAAATCCGTAGAAACGTTGTAGAGGCAGAGAAAGAGTGAAGGGCGACTCCGTCCAAATAAATGTAGTGTAAAGAGTCATGTGACCCAACAAGTCCGACAGCCGACTCTGTGGGAACCAGTGGTGTGTCGACAATGAGCATTCCTGCCAGTTGGGATCTGGTAAATTAATAATGGTCTATCAGTACCCAAAATAAAAATAAACCGAGAGTCACAATGAAGAACATCGCAGCTGCATCTGTACCCCGAAGAGATAACATCACTATGAGGTAAGATCGACATGAGGATCGAAGAATAGAGCGGAAACGGCTTACAAATGGACAAATAGGAAAAGAAGAGCGAAGGCAAAAATGGAGACAAAATAGCGTATCACGTGCAAGCAAGGTGAAAGATTCAGGAGGAATATAAATATCTATAGGACAAAAGTGAGGAAATCCCGATGATCGCAAATCCGCATCAAACGGCGAAAACGGTCGCACGTCCAGTCGAGGGTGGTGATAGGGAACGAGATGAGTCACTCACGGCAGCGGCGGCACGGGCATGAGAAGAAGAGTGAGTCGAGCACCCCACCAGGCACCCACCAGTCGTTCGAAGTTGCTGCTTGCTGTGTCTCGTCGTAGAGGTCATGGATGGTCTTCTCGATGGCCTTGCGGATCGGTGGAGTGGTATGGAGGTACCCTCTCCCGAGGTCTATTATCAACACGAAATCAATCCGTGTCGTTTGCACATTATGAGCAAAACAGGCTCACCCCGAACGTGAATGTATCAAATTCCTCCTTGTAGCGTCCCATTCTATGTAATACGGCGTGTTTCCTTCTGTATCCTCTGCAGGACAATGGGTTCCGTTCAATAACCTGATCGTACCGTCAATGCCATCAACATGATGAAACGCATGATTTAATCCATACCAAAGCCTCGCGCTTTAAGGCATTTGACTATGATGTCGCTGATGTTTCCTGGTCCAGTGAGAGTGCGCTTGAGTAGGATCTGATCGCCGTACCTTCATGTTCTTCGCTTCTTCGCCCCCCTCCATCTTCTCGATATGTCTAAGAAGCATTTGTCCGTGAATTCTGATGACAGGGGATTGAACATATTTTCCGACGACGTATTGGAGTGACTGACCTATGAGCCAGTCGACAATTGATTTGTTTTGCTTCAGATTCTTTGTCATTGCGCTTGCAGTCTCGAGGAGACGCTGTGCGGCATCATATATATGACCGTGGGTGTACAACCTTTCGCACTCGTGCTTCTTCTAATGAGCACGAAGCGTGTCACATAGCTCTTGGACGGCTCGCTCGCGATCAGCTAGGTTTTGTGCACGGGTCAGGCGTACGTTAGGATGTAACAAACACACCTGAGATCGCTTGCGGCATGTCGAGGACTCGTAGTGACCTTGGTCGTCTTGGTTAATTGATTGACTTCGTGTCGAAAATCGGCAAGCGCACGGCCGAGTTCCTGAAAGATTTCGTCGAGATGGTTAATTTTGCGGTCTAAATGGACGAGGCTGTCAATGACCCGCATCAAACCGCGAAAACGGTCGCACATCCAGTCGAGGGTGGTTATACAACGAGATGTCAGTAGCGGCGGCGGGCTTGCCGGTGACAGGAGAGTGAGAAGTCGACCATGTTCACCAAACCGAGACCCAGGCTGTCATAGTGCCGCCAGCGCATATCGACTTCTTGCGTTTCCTGGACATATACTACGGGAGGACAGGGTAGAAAACGGGGAGGAACATCGCTCGTGAGTGGTGGGGTGGTGGTGCGGTATTGGTGGCCGGTGTCTCGGGCGCGCGCTGTTGCCTGTCGTATGTTCCTCCACTTCCGACTTGGCGCGCAATAGCGCCCTCTCCTCAGTTGCTGCCAAGGGCCTAAAACCATTCACAATCGGCGGGACAGGAAGTGCATGAGTGCCGTTGATACGCGGAGGTGAGGGCGAGGGAACCGGTGGTTCCTGTTGTTGTCGTTCCTGTTGCTGCTGCTGCTGTAGCTGGAGTACAGCCCTATCCCGCTCCTCCAGTCTTCTCCTCAAGATCTCCTTCTCCGATTATCCGTTCTTCTGGACAGGCGGTGGTGAGCCAGCATGGGAAGGCACCAATGTCCGTGTTAGATAAGTGGAGAAGATAACACTGGTACTGCACCTGCACCTGTATGCCGGACGCTGGCCGCTCGCGCCTCGTATTGCCTCCTCAGCCTCACTTTGATAGGCTCTGGGTACGAACATCAAACGACCCCGGTGCAGCTGCCTCAGCCGAAGAGCTACCACCGATGCGTTCCCTGGAAAGCATATTGTGTATTTTGGATCTGGACCACAGGGAGATTGGCCTCGTGATAACGCCTCGACGCAGCTTTCTCTGCTTCTACGGAAGGGTAGTGAGGTACTCGAGAGGGAGGACGGAGGGGAGGGCGACGCCACCCAATTATTCGGCGAGCTGGTGCTGTTGGACGAGATGGAAGACGCTGTTTGTTGATACACCTGGCACGACTCCGGACGAGAGTGGTTTGTCGCGGGAGCTCAGAGTCTGTGAATTACTACGGCTAAGCACGGGTGGTGAAGAGGCTCCGTATGGTTGGGCCCGCTTGGCAGTTTCCTGAAAGCGTGTTCAAACGATCGTATCTTTTCTAATTCTGCCGTTGGCCAAGGTTTTGGTTTCTTGGGCGTGGTGGTCGTTGGGGTGGTCGTGGTCGTGGTCGTGGTCGTGGTCGTCACATCATCCAGGATCTGATCATTCATCAATTCAAGAGGAGCATGTAATGGAAATCACTGCCTCACATCGCTAGCAGCAGTCGCATTCGCCATTGCGGCGACGGCATTTGTGTGCATCATCTTTTCGTTTTCGGCGGTAGGCCACGCCTTTTGGGCACCGTGTGGCAGCGTCGTCGTCGACGACCGGGTAGACCTCAAGCTTGAGGACTAATTCCGTTCGCAGTGCCCTGCTTGCTGTAATGCTTCATCATGAGCCTGCGTTTGGGTTCGGTCTTCCTCGCATCATGCCGGGCGTCCGTAGATCGCTCAGTCCATAACCTCCATCCAAACCTGCACTGGCCAGAAGTTCTGAATACCTCTCCGAGTCCGCCTCAGGAGGCCGGTCGGTTCGAAGAACCATACTCTGGATGTTTGTTCCAGAACCACCTCCGAGAGCTCGGAATTCTCCACGCCATGCCGTGCGTTGGCAATGCCACTGTATGCCGACGGCGGTGCTGTGAAGGGATCGTTTGGGCTACAAATTAGTGGAGCAGGAGTTTATTCCGAATTCGTTGACACCACACAGTCGATTACTTTGATTAGGGGACTGGTCGGTCAGAGGTCGAGTAAGAGATGTGTTTATGGGTGCAGTCGTTACCGGGGTGGGTGACGCCGCGCATAGGCTAGGTGTAGGGGAAATGCGTCTAGCAAGAGATTAAAAAATTAAGACGAATTACGCGCTAGCAAGAGTTCCAACAACGCACCATGTGGCCTCTTCCGAAACGTTCCTAAAATACAACGAATGCTTCATTTGCCCTACCCTTGAACGAGCTTTCGCCATGGCCAGTTCGACACTTTGACAGGCAGGTCCGTTATGAAGCTCTGCATCGAGCCGGTCCATGCCCTCACAATGATGGTCTTGTCGCGTTCAACGTCGTGATCGTGTGGGTATCAGGGATCAAACATCCCAGCTCGACCTTGTGTTGTGTACCGTTATACAATGCCTTGATGGCAAGAGCATGATTCTGGAGGCGAGTAAGCGGGCCAAGTGGAGTATAGCTCATGTTTGTCGTTGATGATGGTCGTCGCTTGTGGATATCCGATGTGCTGGGAGGGCAGTCGGCGCAAACTCCTGGTGCTGCTGTGCCTGGGTAAGGGTGCGGGCGAAGACGCTGAGGCGTTTCGGACACAATGAGTTGCTGCGTTGCGTTGCCGGCGCTGAATAGTCATCGCATGAGCGAACTCTCATCGGGATCGTCAGCTCGGGGGATGGCAAGCACATGCGGGAGAGCATATCGGCGTCTGCATCGGCGTTGAGCTTCGACTTTTGCGCGAGTCCGACCTCGGGTTCGAGTTAGGGCTTGGGCTCGAACCTGGGCGTGAGGGTTTGCGTGTTGTTTGGATGAGAGGGGACTTTCTTTCGTGACTCGCCTCGGTGGTGCGAGCTACGATCTGGGAGGCGGCTTTGTGAGGGGTGAGGGAGGAGCTGTCCGAAGGGTAACCCGAGAGTATGCCTATTCTAAGTGGGTTGGCGCGGGCGTCGAAACTAAAGATCGACAAGTGTCAGTGAAAACTGCAACGAAAGGAAAGCATAGCACACGCACACGCACACGCACACGCACCCTAGTTAGCACCCTTAGTCCATTTTTCCCATCCTGACACCCAGCGGCACAGTCGATGAGCGCACGACATCGTCAACCGACCCAACTGCGATCTGACGAGCGTCCAGCTCGCGTTCCTTGACGACGAGGTGGGCTTCGCAGGCTTGGAGCTCGGCAGCCAGTCTGGCGTTGGCGTTGGCGTATGCGAGTACAAGTACGAGCGAGAGCTCACCTTCGGCATGCGGTGTAAATGGCAGTCTCGAGCTATATTCCTCGTCTGTCAGACGGTCGGTCAGGTGTACGTTCCACAAAGCGTACTCTTGTCAACATTTGCATCTCCTCTACTTTGGAATACTTGCGAAGGTAGGCCGCACAAGTGTGAAGTCGATATCGCACTAGCATGTCTACCGTGACCGGTGAGACGTTCGTCCAATGACGTGTCTGTAATCTACTCACCTACATAAGCTTCGACGAATTGGATCGTGCGGCCGAGATCCAGCTCGAGTTCCTCGAGAGCCGCTAATGCGAGCATTGCACACATTTGAATATCGCCCTAACCGTCTTGCCCTTCAGTGCTAAGATCTCTCCCGTGAAATCGGAACACACACCTCGTCCGCATGTTGCTCCAGCGTTTCTCGCAACGCACGCCACCCTGCTTCCCGTAGCTGACGTTCCCCATCTATAGTCGCGACCTTTCGTTGATGGCTCAAGCGCTCAGCGCTCATCTCCGCCCCCAAACCGTTGGCTCTTCGTCCACCACATCATCCCTGTCCACATCTACTGATCCCACCTCGTTCTTCTGCTCGCGAATTGACGCAGCAATGACTGTCTCGACGCTACCTTGACTCCCCCTCCTGTCCCCGACGTCAAGAACATGTTGTGGAGATCCTGCTGGCGGTCCACTCGGCGATGAACGTGCAGGTGACACTAACGGTGCAGCTAGCGACGCCACCGTCGAACTCCGGCTCCGGCTCTTCCACCGCCTCGAGATACCCGAACCTTTCCGCAACTTCGATCGTGCCACCGACTGTGACTGCGATCTCGTGTTTGGCACCCCACTGGGACGTCCGATTGCACTCTCCGAGTCTTCACTCCGCTCGCCGTCCGTGTCAGTGGACACCGGGGAAGGACTTGCGTCGTCGTCTTCAAGGCGGCGGCGGCGGCGACGCCTCGGGCGTGGCACCGGGTCTACCAGCGAGGCTTCATCGACATCCTCGTCCTCGTCTTCTACCCATCGTTGTTGCCGGGCGAGCCTCGACAGCGGACTTGGATGCGCAGGCCCTGCCCCGCCCGGAACTCATACTTCGCGCCTTGTTCACTCTCGATTTGTGCGGCGGCGGCGGATCGACGAGCGCCACATCGACATAGCGATCCATCTCACCTGCATGTCCACCACCATCCTTGACGCTCTCGCTCGCTGCGCCCTCGGACGAGTCCGAGTCGTCCAGAGCACCTTCGCCAACGTGCCGGAGGCTGCTCTTGTCGCTCACACGCGCTTGTCACGCGACTATACATGGAGGGTCGGCGAGCGTGCGAATGCACCAGCGATGCGGTTGAGACGAGAATCGAGGGCCGTCTCTGTGCAACCGTCGTCGGCGTCATCGTCGCCGTGGGTGGCAGGGCTGGTGTGAGCGGAAGAGAAACTGGAATGTGACATGACGACGCCGAGGACGCTGGCGTCAGGTTACGCGAGTTGGGGGGCGGTTCAGTAAGTGGAGGTGGTTGGGACTCGGGATGATGTTGTGGTTGTTTTCGGTCCTGGTTTGATACAGAGCGTGGTGTTTGTGTATGATTTCGACGGTGACCAATAGGTGATTGAGATGGGAAGTGGATGGATGATGCCACGACAGAATCGGCAAACACGGCGCGGTACGAAGCTGGTTTCGGGACAGGCCCAGTGCTGTGCACATTCGCGTTTTCATTCGATGGGAGAGCACTTGGCGCCGATGCTGAGTGGACTATGCGGTGGATCCAGTCTGGCGCTGGCTGGTAACGAAGTGGTCACCGACTCTGGAATGATGTCGATCAAAAGTGATCCCAACAAGATCCACGTCTGAGCAGCGTGTACTTTCCCAACCTGTATAGCAACCTATGGAACACAGAACATGAGGTTTTTCTCAGCGTTTTTCAATATTGTCGAACTGACCTGTGCGTTCAAAATACAGACTTCCTTTTTCTTCGTAGGATCATCAGGTACGACATATCCCTTGGCGAGTCTCACGCGGCCCACTGTGTTTGGATAGGGGGACGCGAACATAAGTGCTCATGTTCTGTAGGCCAGGAACACGATTCTTGTCGCCCGAAGCCTTTGATCTCGACTTCCGATCAATGGTTAACGGGCGCCGATCCGGGTGGCTATCCGAAGAAAACCATGAGGATAGCCCACGGAAAGTAAATAAGGTGAACTCACACATCGTCATACGGCACCGACCACTTACTTCGCTTATCGGTAACGAATGCGAGCGCCCCCTCTGAACCGTCAACAGCGGTCCAAGATAGTGTGACTCTCGGCACTGCGTCGATGGGCCGATGCGAATATCTCAGGTCGATCTGAGCAAAGATCCCAGACGCGTGTTGAACCAAAAGTGCATGAGAGTCACGAAACACGGTATCTGCAGGATGGCTAAGCAATGATCAGATGCCGATGGCAAGGATGAGAACGTACCGGTTACTCCACTATCAGAAACACTCGTGTCAACAGTCCACTTGGCGATCCACCCGCGACGCACGTCCCACATCTCGACCGTATCGCCTACCGAACCAGATTCTCTTTCCGCGTCTTTCGATTCGGATAATTGGCTGGCAGCCAAAAGAAAAGGGGGTATGAGGTTCTGCATCCGCCCCACCACTGAACTCTGCGTTCGAGACCACTGCGAGTTCACAAGGATATTCGGGCCGCCAAAGAACACGCCTGACTGGGTAGGACGGGTGAAGTACATACACCGGTTTATTCACGAGGTCTGATGAGGTGTTTGACCCTGGAAGATTCCAGACCTTTGTACAATCAGGCACGGGCAACAGCGAGACAGAAGCGGCATACCTTGACGGTGTGATCGAGCCCACCGCTAACAATCCAACTCCGTTCCACCTGCGTGGGTGCGTTATCCGCACCCTTGCTGGCATTGGTAAAGCACGAAGATCAGGGGCAAGCAAACGTACCCATATGTGCATATCACCATCCGCAGAGCCTGCGATACAATAGTACGGGACTATGGACGAACAAGACAATACGTGGATGGAGCGAATGTGGTTCTTCGTCTTCCGTTCTATAAGGACGTCAGTAGTGAAAGCAGACCGTCAATTACACGCACCGTACTTGGTGCTGCCAGCCTTTTCCAAATCCCACATGATTAGATCGCCGTTCCTGGCGCTCGTCAGTATCTTGTTGTTGTAGCCTATACTCGTGTGCTCCGTCATCGTGAGCCGCATCAGCAAAAACCTCC
>JBBPOM010001264.1:0-12321 GCA_038091455.1 Leccinum uliginosum | reverse complement strand
CTGGAATCTCACGAAACACATCTTCCGATATAATCATCGGGGTGCCACCAATTACCATGGAACACATACCGTCAACGAAGGTCAGATACTGCCTAATCATTGGGACGAATTACTTATTATCGCCTGGTCAACAGCTATTCGAGCAGAAGGGTTTTTGGAGCAGATTCGCTTCTTCACCAAGCTTATTCTCAATTCGGATAGCAGCGACCTGCTAAACTGAGAATATTTGTCCATTGTAAAATTACATTTTGTATCGTGTACATAGGTCGAGCCTCTCGGGATTTATGATCAGGGACATGCCATCACTGGCAGCTGATGGACTGTGCCAGCGAAATTTGATATGATTGGACCGCAATGTGCCGGGTGCTTTCGCACTCGATGTGCCTCCCTCTTCTTGCAGCGTGTAGTCCTTATCTTCGCGAGGACGATCGATACACACACGAATATCAATCTTCTAGCCTCGTATGTGGCCATGGGATAACGTGAGCAAAAGTCATGGCTCGATGTCATTACGTCCTTGAAAATTACGTAACCCCAGAATTCACTCTTTTGGGGAACGCGTAAAAACGAGCCCACAGTGTAATGACACTTCGCGTCTCTTTCTTCAATACCCTCATCTTCCCCTCTCCCGTCAACGCAGTACCTGCTGCTTGTGAGCCCCCCATAGCGACACGTCCATTACTTCTTCCGTGAATCATGGCTTACGATCATTCAAAAGTTCCCCATTTCATTGGTATGTACGCCCCTAGAACGAGCGACGTGTGGCTTTAATACACCTGGTGTGTAGGCGGAAACTCGCTGGAAAAGGCGCCAGTTGGCCGCGTAAAAGACTTTGTCCAGGACCATGGCGGTCATACAGTCATCACAAAGGTGAGGACCATGCATATATCCACCTCTTGATCGGCTAGTTGGGTCGTTGGAAGGAATAGTGTACCCTTCCTTCACCCGCCGTGCATATAGGCTGATTCTTGTTTGTTCACCTGTAGATCCTTATTGCAAATAATGGTATTGTATCCTCGTCTGTCTTTGACCCGCCGCATATACTCAAGTCTTTCCAAAGGAATCGCCGCAGTCAAGGAAATTCGCTCTATCCGTCAATGGAGCTACGAAACGTTTGGAATGGAGAGGGCTATCGAGTTCACCGTCATGGCCACGCCCGAGGACCTCAAAGTCAATGCCGAGTACATCCGCATGGCTGACCAGTACATCGAAGTTCCGGGTGGTTCTAATAACAACAACTATGCGAACGTAGACCTCATCGTCGACGTGGCCGAACGTGCTGGAGTGCATGCCGTTTGGGCGGGTTGGGGTCACGCATCCGAAAACCCCAGATTACCCGAGAGTCTTGCCGCCTGCAAGAACCGGATCGTGTTTATAGGTCCCCCTGGAACTGCCATGAGAAGCTTGGGCGATAAGATCTCGAGTACTATCGTCGCGCAGAGTGCCGATGTCCCCACCATGGCATGGTCTGGTTCTGGCATCTCGGACACAGTGTTATCTGAACAGGGATTCGTGGCCGTCGCTGATAATGTATACCGAGCTGCCTGTGTGGCGAGTGTAGAGGAAGGGTTAGCTAAGGCCGAACAAATCGGTTGGCCCATCATGATCAAGGCCAGTGAAGGTGGAGGTGGAAAGGGTATCCGAAAGGTCGAGCATCCTGACGCATTCAAGAACGCATATCATGCTGTCGCTGGAGAGATTCCGGGTCAGATAATCTATCAAATTTAACCCGCATATATTCATCATGTTGCAGGATCGCCTATTTTTATCATGAAGCTCGCTGGTCAGGCACGTCATCTGGAGGTTCAACTGCTCGCCGATCAGTATGGGAACGCGATCTCGTTGTTCGGGCGTGATTGTTCTGTTCAGCGTCGTCATCAGAAGATCATCGAAGAAGCCCCTGTAACCATCGCTAAAGAGGACATCTTTGAGCAGATGGAGCGTGCCGCCGTGCGTCTCGCCAGACTGGTGGGGTACGTTAGTGCCGGAACCGTTGAATGTATGCGCTTAATCTTCTTATATCTCGAACGCGTTCGCTGACTAACATCTTCACAAGATCTCTACAGTCCCTCTGAGGACGTGTTCTACTTCCTTGAGCTCAACCCCCGACTTCAAGTCGAACATCCAACTACCGAGATGGTCACAGGTGTCAATCTTCCCGCCGCTCAACTGCAGATTGCCATGGGTATTCCTCTGCATCGTATCCGGCACATTCGCACGTTGTACGGTGTTGCTCCCAGCGCCTCGTCCGAGATCGATTTTGACATGGTAAAGCCTGGGTCTAACCAGCTTCAACGTAAACCTCGTCCCAAGGGACACGTTGTTGCAGTTCGTATCACCGCCGAGAACCCAGATGCCGGATTCAAGCCGTCATCCGGTTCACTTCAAGAGCTCAATTTCCGCTCCAGTAAAAACGTCTGGGGTTACTTCTCCGTCAGCTCCGCCGGTGGTCTGCACGAGTTCGCCGATTCTCAATTTGGCCACATCTTCGCGTACGGTGAAGACCGCAATGAGAGTAGGAAGAACATGATCGTTGCGTTGAAAGAGTTGAGTATCCGTGGCGATTTCAGAACCACTGTGGAATACCTCATCAAGCTTCTCGAGCTCGACACGTTCATGGACAATACTTTCACTACCGGCTGGTTGGATTCTTTGATCAGCAACAAGCTTACCGCTGAGCGTCCAGACGCCACCCTCGCAGTCGTCTGCGGCGCCGTCACCAAAGCCAATCTCGCAGCAGAGGCATGCCTCACGGAGTACAAACGGATTCTAGACAAAGGCCAAGTTCCTGCTCGTGATCTCCTGAAGACCGTGTTCAGCGTCGACTTCATATATGAGACTATCAAGTACAACTTCACATGTACGCGTTCCTCAAAACACACGTGGACGCTCTTCCTGAATGGTGGACGGACAATGGTCGGGGCGCGTCCCCTCGCTGACGGTGGCCTCCTCATCCTCCTCGATGGTCGCAGTCACTCGGTATACTGGCAAGAAGAGGTCGGAGCTTTGCGACTCATGGTTGACTCCAAGACATGTTTGATTGAGCAAGAAAATGACCCTACTCAACTACGCAGTCCGACCCCTGGGAAGCTTATCCGGTTCTTGGTTGACAGCGGTGATCATATCAATGCTGGTGAGCAGTACGCAGAGATCGAGGTGAGCCTTGTTCATAAAATTGAGTGGTGTCGTCATTTACCTCACCCAAGGTCATGAAAATGTACATGCCGCTTGTCGCTGCTGAAGATGGTGTCGTGCAATTCGTCAAGCAGCCCGGCGTCAGTCTTGAGCCAGGCGATATCCTTGGTATCTTGACCCTTGATGATCCCTCCCGAGTCAAGCACGCCAAGCCGTTTGACAGTCTCCTCCCACCAATGGGTCCCCCTGGTGTTGTTGGTAATAGAACCTACCAGCGGTTTGTGCGTTGCAAGGGGACACTCGATGATATTCTCGAGGGTTACGACAACCAAGCCATCATGGCTTCGTCTTTCAAGGATCTCGTTGCAGTCATTCATGACCCCGAGCTACCCTACTCGGAAGTCAGCTCGATTTTGTCCTCTCTGTCTGGTCGTATGCCCTCGAAACTCGAGGAAGGTATTAGGTCAACCATCGACAATGCCAAATCCAGGGGTGATGCACACGAGTTCCCGGCTATCCGTATCAAGAAAGTTCTGGAGCACTACCTACAAGACTCTATTTTGCCCCAGGATCGAGCGATGTTCCGAACCCAGCTTGCTCCGTTGTTTGATGTCCTCGAGAAGTTTATGGGCGGTTCGAAGGGCCACGAAGTGAATACTATCGCCAGCCTTCTTTCTGCATACGAGTCGACGGAGAAATTGTTTGGAGGAAGCATTGAAGCTAGAGTCTTGAGCCTAAGAGAGCAACACAAGGATGACCTCGACAAGGTGGTTGCCCTGGTGCTCAGTCACACCAAAGCTCAAAGCAAGTCGAGACTTGTGCTCTCGATACTGGACTACATCAAATCAAGTGGTCTTCCCGTCTCTAGTACGGAGAGCCGGCTGTACCAGGTTCTCAACGATCTTGCTGGGCTCGAGTCCAAGTCCGTTCCCTCTCCTTTTGCACTTTGTATAACTAACACCTACACGTCTTAGGTCATCGACTACTGTCGCCCTGAAAGCTCGTGAAGTGCTCATTCTCGGCCAGATGCCTTCTTATGAAGAGCGTCTAGTCCAGATGGAAGCGATTCTCAAGGCATCTGTAACCTCGAGTGTATATGGTGAACAGGGCTCCGCCAATAGGTACGACGCTCCTTGTGTTGATACTCCACCCTTTTCATGCTCTGTAGAACTCCTTCCCCTGAGATCTTGCGCGAGCTCAGCGATTCGCGCTACACTGTCTATGATGTTCTACCAGCGTTCTTTTCCCACACAGATCCTGTCGTCACTCTCGGTTAGTTCTCGTCTATTGTCTTTTTTGATCTGACTTTCTTTCGCAGCTGCATTTGAGGTTTACGTCCGCCGTGCCTACCGCGCGTACTCGCTGCTGTCGCTCGACTATGAGGGGGGTGATGGCCTTGACGACGGCGAGCTCCCAAGTGCCCTCACCTGGCGGTTCACCCTTGGACGTTCTCATTCACCCCCAGCTACCCCCAGCCTCGCTACTCCGTACGTGCAGCTTACATTCTCACTCTTCCAAAGTTTCTAAGCCTAGTCTCAAGTGATTCAAGACGTCAAGGATCCGTCAGTGACCTTTCCTACTTGATCAGTCGCAACCGGTCTCAGCCCGTTCGCACTGGTGCCATCGTCTCATTCCCGGACTTGACTGCCCTTGAGAGAGGGTTTGAGAAAGCTGCTTCTCTCCTCCCCCTGTTTGATCCCGACGAATTCCGCCAACGCTACGGCACTGCGGAACCGCCAAATGTCTTGAACCTGGCTCTGCGCATCTTCGACAAACCAGACGATATATCTGAGGAGGCCTGGGCCGAGCGCGCCCTCAAATTTGTCAATGACCACAACGTAACTCTTGTGAAGCGCGGTGTTCGCCGTGTATCAATCCTCATATGCAAGCGTGGACAGTACCCGATGTACTTCACTGTAAGGAGTTCTGACGGTACTTGGATCGAGGAACTGGCTATCCGTAACATCGAGCCTGCACTAGCCTTCCAGCTCGAGCTCAGTCGTCTCTCCAACTACAAGCTCAAGCCAGTCTTCGTGGAGGCCAAGCAAATTCACATGTACCATGCCGTTGCCAGAGAGAACCAACTCGACAACCGATTCTTCATCCGCGCTCTGATTCGTCCCGGTCGCTTACGCGGCTCAATGAGCACGAAGCAGTACCTCATTTCCGAGACCGACCGACTGGTGACAAGCATTTTGGATGCGCTAGAGGTCGTCAGCGCACAGTACCGCAACGCTGATGTCAACCACATATTCATGAACTTTGTCTACAACCTCCAGGTCTCTTATGAGGATGTGTTGGAGGCTATCGCGGGGTTCATCGACCGTCACGGCAAGCGACTCTGGCGTTTGCATGTCACAGGCTCAGAGATTCGTATCGTTTTAGAAGATCAAGAAGGCAACGTTACCCCCATTCGGTGCATTATTGAGAACGTTTCCGGATTCGTCGTCAATTACCACGGGTACCAGGAAATTACCACTGACAAAGGTACCACGATCCTCAAGTCGATCGGCGAGAAGGGACCTCTACATCTTCAGCCAGTCAGCCACCCTTACCCGACCAAAGAGTCCTTACAGCCCAAGCGTTATCAAGCACACCTGATTGGCACCACTTATGTCTACGACTTTCCTGAACTATTCGCGAAAGCTCTTAACAATGTCTGGATCAAGGCCCGAACACTTGACTCTTCCCTTGTCCTCCCGAAGAAACTACTCGAGGCAAAAGAGCTCGTGCTCGACGAGCATGATCAACTCGCAGAAGTGGTGCGTGCTGCAGGTAACAACACTTTCGGAATGGTTGCCTGGGTGTTCACCCTCAGAACGCCTGAATGCCCTGACGGTCGCAAGTTGGTGGTCGTCGCAAACGACATCACCTACAAGATTGGTTCTTTCGGCCCCATCGAGGATCAGTTCTTCTACCTCGTCACGAAGTATGCGCGCGCTCGAGGTCTTCCTCGCGTGTACCTCTCTGCCAACTCTGGTGCTCGTATTGGTCTGGCGGAGGAGGTCATGAACCTCTTCTCGTGCGCTTGGAACGTCGAAGGTCACCCGGAGAAAGGCTTCGAATACCTGTACTTGACCAGGGAGAACTATCTCAAGGTGCAAGAAAAGGCCGCTTCCGCAATCCGTACGGCAGAGGTCGAGGTGAATGGAGAGGTTCGCTACAAGATCACAGACATCATCGGGCTTCAGGATGGTCTTGGTGTTGAGTGCTTGAAGGGGTCAGGTCTTATTGCGGGCGAAACATCACGTGCATACGACGACATTTTCACTATCACTCTGGTTACTGCTCGTTCTGTGGGCATTGGTGCTTATCTTGTCCGCTTGGGCGAACGTGCTGTTCAAGTCGAGGGACAGCCTATCATCCTAACTGGAGCACCTGCACTCAATAAGGTACTCGGTCGCGAAGTTTATACCTCCAATCTGCAGCTCGGCGGCACTCAAATCATGCACAAGAACGGTATCTCACACCTCACTGCGGCCAGTGACCTGGAGGGAGTCATCCATATCCTACATTGGTTGTCGTACGTCCCAGAAGTCAAAGGTGACTCGCTCCCCATTCGGGAGACATCAGATACCTGGGATCGCGAGATTGCCTATGTTCCGCCCAAGGGTGCCTATGATCCGCGCTGGTTCATCGAGGGCAAGGTTGATGAACAGACGTCGAAGTGGCTTCCAGGCTTTTTCGACAAAGGTTCCTTCCAGGAAACATTATCTGGATGGGCGCAGACTGTCGTCGTTGGCCGCGCACGATTGGGCGGGATTCCTACGGGTGTCATCGCTGTCGAGACTCGCACAATTGAACGTGTTATTCCTGCGGACCCCGCCAACCCTGCATCGTTTGAACAGAAGGTTATGGAAGCCGGACAAGTTTGGTACCCCAATTCTGCGTACAAGACGGCGCAGGCCATCTTTGACTTCGACCGTGAGGGTCTCCCGCTCATCATCTTTGCCAACTGGCGTGGTTTCTCTGGTGGTCAACAGGACATGTACGACGAAGTTTTGAAGCAGGGCTCGAAGATCGTCGATGGCTTGTCCAGCTACAAGCAACCCGTGTTCGTCTACATTGTACCAAACGGCGAACTCCGTGGCGGTGCCTGGGTCGTTCTCGATCCCTCAATCAACTCTTCCAAGATGGAGATGTACGCCGACGTTGATGCGCGTGCGGGTGTGTTGGAGCCTGAGGGTGTCGTTGAGATCAAGATGCGTCGAGACAAGATCCTTTTGCTCATGGAACGCCTTGACACTACATATGCATCTCTGAAGGCTGCCAGTAAAGACCCGAGCAAGTCTGATGAGGAGAGGTCTGCAGCTTCGAAAGCGTTGGCGGACAGGGAAACATTCCTGCAGCCTTCTTATAAGCAGATCGCGTTGTTGTACGCTGATCTCCACGAGTGAGTGCTCGTTCCTGCGTTTGTTGAGTCCATGTTTACATTCATATTTTTAGTCGAACTGGTCGCATGGAAGCCAAGGGTTGTGCCAAACCTGCTGTATGGAAGCAGGCTCGCCGCTTCTTTTATTGGGCGCTCCGCGCGCGCCTCGCTCGCTCCGAAGCACTTGCTCAGTTGGCGGAAAGCAACCCAGATGCAACTCCACAGATTTTAGAAAAACTTTTGGACTCGCTCACTTCCACCGTCAGCCGATCCGACAACTGTGCTCTCGCGAACGCGTTGGAAGAACTGGATCTGACATCTACGCTGGTCAGGTTGAGAACGGACTACCTGTTGAAGCGCTTTGTCGAAGTTGCCCAGCAAGACCGGAAGGCATCTATCGATGCCGTCGTCCGACTAGTAGACTCATTCACACCCGATGAACGACAAACCTTACAATCTGCGTTGCAAAACACTCGCTCCCCTGGTACGTTGGGTTAGCGTTTGACATTCGATTCCGCCACTTAGTGAATTAATGATAGGACCTCCATCGTATTCCAATTGAGTTCGACGTTTATATCCGCAATTTCGAAATTACCATGAATATCATGCACCATTCTTCGTTCAGTCCATTCTTCCTATGATGCCCCGTTCCATTGACGTGTAAAAATATCGCATACTTCATGTAATCGCTGTCGTGCGCTTTAGATTAAAGAATTGAGCTAGAATACCGGTGTTGATGAAATGTGACGCAGCATGCTCAACGTTTAAGCGTTCAAACGCATCGTAGTATTCGGACTGGGATCTTCCTGCTTTGCAAACTAATTCGGATACTCATGAAGAGAAGTCGCCGATCTGCATGCAGACCATTCCCCAGCCAGCCCACGATCGATTTACTCGTTTATGTCAACCCCTTATCTTATCATTTGACCGTCGGCACCATCCAAGATTGATCACATGCATCTCGTTGCTTGATCGCGCAGCTGAGCTATTCACTTTTCTATACTGTTCACGGGCTTCAGCAGAACTTACACCTGAGATTGCTGCTAGGTGTCATACCTCGTTCCAACGGGACCATGTGAAGACAAACTGAGGATTGCCTCGCTCGCCACAGTCAGCTTAATAGAGCCCAGGATCAGCTGGACTGATTCCCCCTGCCTGGCAACCCTGAAGCCGGTCTGTAATGAGCAGGGTCACCTGCCGCAGGGTGGCGTCTCCCTTTCTCCGCCGCGGGGCAGTCAAGTTGAACGTCTCGTTCACTTAGATTAATCTGAATTGATATCATAACCGATCCCAAATCCTAATGGCTGGCGCCTCTCGGCCCAAGATGTGAAAGAATACGACTTTAAACTCCTCGAGGAGAATGCGAAGTGGGCAGCGTTCCCCCAGTTCGTTTCCATTCCCGAGGAAGCAAGTGCCCAAGGTTGGTCCGACTCTGCCGTTCCATCTCCAGAAGAACATTGTAAGGTCAATGGAACGCTGCACAGGAAGAGTGATCGCAAGCGCGGGAGAGGCTCAGTAAGGTGAAGGATGAATGGGAGAGCCGAACGCAAACGATGGAGCTGCCATCTCACTGTGGGGTTTGGGGTTGGACGCCATTATGCATCAACGTTTCAACGCCGGCATGGCATTGGTTATGGCAATGCAACGACTCTATTACTATCAGGGCGTGTGCAAAATGCTGATCGATGCTGTAAGTGCAGTGCAAGTGATGTCCATTTTGCCTTGAAACTAAGGTTAAGTGTGGAACAGCCATCCACTGATCATGATCATCCAACTCCGTTTTGTTTTTTCTTGTCATCATCGGTTCGACCTATCCATCATTTTATCCGTTTTTATCCCCAGTGATGCGGTTTCGAATATTTAATTGTTTCCGCTTCTCATTTTTAAGGTCGGCATGCGGACGTTTCACCGCCAGTCCGTTCCACTCCTCTACGATGCGATCCGTCATAATATTCATTGCAGTAGCCGGCAGGCTGGTTCTTCTGGCCACTGCGAAACCTATACCAGACTGGAAGGCGGATGGCATCGCCATACCACTCACCAGACACTCCTCCATTCTAAACTCCAAATTGAATGCAAGCATCGATCTAGATACAATCACCTCACATGGAATATCTGCCCGGGAGTACGTTGAATGTACCATTACATCTGGTCTGCTCAGGCTTTTTTCAGGAAGATCCTTACTGGCCTAGCCAATTATGAGTTGAACACGGGCACCATGCATCCTTTCGCTGTAACATGGCAGAACGAGTCCGGACTCGGAAGGCGTGCTGCTAGCCTCCCGCTTAGGCGGAGTTCAAATGCTCTTTTTTGGATTGGCGAGATTTCGATTGGAACTCCTGCCAAGACGTTGAAGGGTAAATTCTCCTTGTATCATTCTGATGTATGTCTACCCTGATCTACGTCACAGTCCAAATAGACACTGGTGCAGCGTAGGCACTTTCTTTTTGTTCATACGGCTGTAATTGTTCAGGTCACTGGCAACGCAGCGATATGTGGGTGCTAGAGACTGGCTGTAGTGGGGTCTCTGCAGGTCGCGACCTCTGGGATCCCAATTTATCCAATTCTGCTAAGAAACAGAAGCCATTTCAAGTCATATATAAGGATGGAACCACCGTCCAAGGTGATCAATATAATGATCGTGTAACCATTGCTGGATTCACCGTGTGTTTTGCATTTCTTATGAGCATGACCATTTGATTCTGACGCCAAGCTAGGCAGGCCCACAGACCTTTGGTTCTGTAACATCATACAGTTCTATATCGGAAGATCGAGATGCAGATGGTTCATTGGGATTGGCATTCCCTCGCATCTCGCAATTTGGTGCTCCGCCGCTGTTTGAATCGCTTGCCAGGCAAGGGAAGGTAATCAATCCGACATTCTCACTTAAACTGACTTCTTCTGGGGGTGAGATGTACGTCGGTGGAGCAAACAGTATGCTGTACAGTGGTGACATCACTTATACACGCGTAACAGTTCCTGTGAGCCAAAATGATATATGTGAGTTGCATGTTGTTCACGTTGGTATCTATGTAGGGATTCTGGCAGGTGTCCATGGACGATGTTCGCGTTCATGGTAATAAAATCCTGGGTGCCTTACCTGTTATTTTCGACACTGGTTCAACCTACATCTTCGGAGATTGGAACCATGTTTCACAATTGTACGGACGCATTGGTGGCACCCTCCATGAATATGAAGGGTTTGGTTACTATCACTGTAAGTTCCACTTGTAACAATGTGTTCGGTACCTTGGTTTCATTGACAACTGCAGTACCGTGCGACTCTTTCCCAACGCTGGGCCTAACCTTCGGTGGCAGGACGTTTTATATCCCTTCTGAAGTTCTCAAAATCCAACCAGTTGCCGTAGGTTCTCCCAATTGTTTCAGCGCCATCATAGGTGTGCGCTCGCCTGTTGGTGAGATCTTATCGCTTCCTGGACCACTATTTGTGGCGCTAGATGAACTCGTTCTGACCATATGGCCTAGCCCATTGGACCATTGGGATGACATTTCTGCAAAATGTATACAGTGTGTTCATATACGGTACTTTACAGCCTACGATCGGGTTTGCGAACCTCGCTTAAATCATGACGGATGTTCAGTGTATGTTTATGAATGAGATCCAGGAGAGGTTGGTAGTATGGTCGAGCCGGGCCGTCGAGCTCCCGACGGTTTGCCACTCAACGCGGCAACCCCAGACGGGTCACCAGACTAGGCTCTGCGACTCGGAGACAGCCCGTCCCAAAACTTTACTGTCAAAGGTTGATGTGCGGAACAGTTTTCAAACAAGTTCCGTCTTGCGCCGCATTCTTGTTCCTCGCTCGGATGACCCTACCACCATCCAAAATGATCCAATCATCATCAGTTTGACCTAGGATTCCATCACACGTTTTGTTCCCATCCCTGCCAGTGACGGCCATGGATATTGTTCCTGACAGTGTTGGCTTCTGATAATCAAGGTCCGTTTCACCTCCAGTCCTTTCTGGCACTCACTCATGGCATCTACAATGCGATTCATTCCATAAAATCTTTGTCATCCAACTGACCCGCTCATAGTCTCTGCTTCCGTTCACCCATTCCCCACTCTGGTTCTCTGCCTCAAATGGCCGGGGCTGAGATGCATATAATTTTGTTTTTTTTCCAGCGAGCTCCGTGATAATGATGTCCCGTATAACAAGCCTTCTGGCTGATCATCACCCAAATTGAAATCATTGAATGCATTGGGTTGAAACGGGCGTAGTGACGCTGACAACGGCAGTGGTGCTTGCTACCACATCATTTTTATGATTGTCGGGAGAATAGTGGGAAACTGTATTCTTAAGAGTAGAATGTACTGGCACACTTTCCACCTTGTGTACAGTTCTAAAATTCCACCATATTCCCAATTTCACGACGTAGGACATTCCTTATTGGTCTCGGCTCTCGTCTGCCTCTGTGGATACATTTGCATGGGCAAAGTCAAAAACCTCGATCACCCTATACTTTGCCACGGGATTCGATCGGAGGCATATCCGCCCCGAAAACGGATCATAGTCCAGGATCCTGCGTGAGGTCGGAAATCGCATGATAGAAGGGTAATCCTTAATCACTATCCTACCAAGTCCCGAGTCGTCGTGATCTCTGAGGTCGTCGGGGTCGCTACCAACGCCACCATTGCCGCGTATGTCGTATTCGACCATATTGATCACGGTCGAACTTGCGTTGAACGCGTAAAACGCACGACCTGTGCCTTTGATAGAGGGGCGAGGGAACAACGAAATGAAAAACGGGAACGAGCCGAGCAGTCGGAAGGTGATTGAACCGAGCTCGTCACG
>JBBPOM010001263.1:0-12321 GCA_038091455.1 Leccinum uliginosum | reverse complement strand
GCGCTACCATGCGGTACCCACGGTGACAACATTTTACTGTGGGTCCCTCTCCGCTATCCGTAGGATTCGAGCGACATACGGTATAGTATGGACCTGCTCGAATTGGTATCGATAGTCGCGATCCTGGAGCGGGTTCGACGTCGTGGGAACATGAAAAGGTCCAGGTACGCGTGGAGGTTGCTGGCGATGTGTAGCGGGGGAGCGCAGCCGTTACGAAGCGGGGCACTGGTGGAAAGACACGGAAAAAGGCGGTGGCACGTCGAGGTTGCTGGCGATGTTAACCGAGAGTCTGAGTGTAAGTTGAGTGGAGTTGGAAAACGATATAACTTTCAGCCACGTATATACTTACTGGAATTGGAGCCGATAGTCATGGTTTAAGAGCGGGTTCGACGTCGTTGGAAGCAGAAAACGTCAAGGTGTGTGGCAGCCTTGACGAAACGGGTACATGTGGAAGACACGGAAGAAGACGGCGGAGGGTCAAGGTTGCTGGCGATGTTAACCGAGAGCCTAAGTATATGTTAGATGGAGTTGGAAAACAATACAATCAGCGACGTATGTACTTCCTGGAATTGGAGTCGATAGTCATGATCTTGGAGCGAGTTCGACGTCGTTGGAAGGAGAGAAGGTGTGTGGCAGCCATTACGAAGTAGGTACTGATGGAAAGACACGAAACAAGACGACGGCGTGTCGAGGCTGCTGGTGATGTTAACCGAGAGCCTAAGTGAAAGTTAGATGGAGTTGGAAAAAGACATAATCAGCCACGTATTTGGAGTCGATAGTCATGATCCAGGAGCGGACTCGATGTCGCTCAAACGTAAAAGGTCAAGGTATGCGGCAGCCGTTGCGAAGCGAATAATCGTGCAAAGACACGGAAGAACGCGGTGGCGCGGCGAGGTTGCTCGCGATGTTAAGCGAGAGCCTAAGTGTGAGTTAAATGGAGTTGGAAAAACATATAATCAGCCCAGTAGGTACTTGCTGGAATTGGTGTTGATAGTCATGATCCTGGAGCTGGTTCGACATCGTTGCAAGGTGAAAGGATCAAGGTGTGTGGAAGCATTTACGAAGCGGGTCCTACTGGAAAGACACGGAAGAAGACAGCGGCGCGCGTGTTGACCGAGAGCGTAACTGAAAGTTAGATCGAGTTGGAGAAAGATGTAATCAGGATGTAGTTGCTGGAATTGGAGTCGTTGGAGTCGATAGTCATGATCCTGAAGCGTGTTCGATGTCGTTGGAACGTGGAAAGGTCAAGGTGTGTGGCAGCAGTTACGAAGCGGGTACTAGTGGAAAGACACAGAAGAAGACGGCGGCGTGTCGAGGTTGCTGCTGATGAATTGAGGTGTGCGGCAGCCGTTACGAAGCGGCACTGGTGGAAAGACACGGAAGAAGACGGCGGAGGGTCAAGGTTGCTGGCGATGTTAACCGAGAGCCTAAGTATAAGTTAGATGGAGTTGGAAAACCATATAATCAGTCACATGTGTACTTGCTGAAATTGGAGTCGAGAGTCAGGATCTTGGAGTAGGTTCGACGTCGTTGGAACGAGAAAAGATAAGTGGCAGCCGTTACGAAGTAGGTGTTGTGGAAAGATACAGAAGAAGATGGCGGCGCGTCGAGGTTGCTCGCGCTGTTAACCGAGAGCCTACGTGTAGTAGGTTAGATGGAGTTGGAAAACGATAGAATCAGCCACATACGTACTTATTGGAATCGATAGTCATGATCTTGGAGCGGGTTCGACGTCGTTGGAACGAGAAAACGTGTGTGGCAGCCATTACGAAGCAGGTACTGGTGGAAAGATACGAAAGAAGACGACGGCGGGTCAAGGTTGCTGGGGATGTTAACCGAGAGCCTAAATGAAACTTAGATGCAGTTGGAAAACGATATAATTAGCCACGTATGGACTTGCTGGAATTGGAGTCGATAGTCATCATCCTGGAGCGGGTTCGACGTCGTTGGAACGAGAAAACGTGTGTGGCAGCCGTTACGAAGTGAGTGCTGGTGGAAAGACATGGAAGAAGACGGCGGCCCGTCGAGGTTGCTCGCGATGTCAACCGAGAGCCTAAGTATAAGTTAGATACAGTTAGAAGATGATATAATCAGCCATGTATCTACTTGCCACGTAGAGCCTAAGTGTAGGTTTAGATGCAGTTGGAAAACCATACAAGCAGCCACCTATGTACTTGCTGGAATTGGAGTCGAGAGTCAGGATCTTGTAGGAGGTTCGGCGTCGTTGGAACGAGAAAAGGTGTGTGGCAGCCGTTACGAAGCGGACACTGGTGAAAAGACACCGAAGAAGACGGCGGAGGGTCAAGGTTGCTGGCGATGTCAACCGAGAGCCAAAGTGAAACTTAGATGGAATTGGAAAAGGATATAATGAGCCACGTATTCCGAGTCGATCATAGTCATGATCCAGAAGCGGATTCGACGTCGTTCGAACGTAAAAGGTCAACGTAGGCGACAGCCGTTACGAAGCGGGGCGCTGGTGGAAAAACACGGAAGAAGGCGGTGGCATGTCGAGGGCGATGTTAACGCAGAGCCTAAGCATAAGTTGAATGGAGTTGGAAAACGATATAATCAGCCACGTATGTACTTACAGGAATTGGACTCGATAGTCATAATTTAGGAGCGGGTTCCACGCCGATGGAAGCAGAAAACGTCAAGGTGTGTGACAGCCTTGACGAAACGGGTACATGTGGAAAGACACGGAAGACGGCGGCGGCGCGTCGAGGCTGCTGGCGATGTGTCGAGACGCGGCAGCCATTATAACACGGGCACTCGGAAGAAGACGGCCGCGCGTCGAGGTTGCTCGTGATGTTAACCGAGAGCCTAAGTGTAAGTTAGATGCAGTTAGAAGATGATATAATCAGCCATGTATCTACTTGCCACGTAGAGCCTAAGTGTAGGTTTAGATGCAGTTGGAAAACCATACAAGCAGCCACCTATGTACTTGCTGGAATTGGAGTCGAGAGTCAGGATCTTGTAGGAGGTTCGGCGTCGTTGGAACGAGAAAAGGTGTGTGGCAGCCGTTACGAAGCGGGCACTGGTGGAAAGACACCGAAGAAGACGGCGGAGCGTGAAGTTTGCTGGCCATGTCGATGTTAACCGAGAGCCTAAGTTTAAGTTGGATGCAGTTGGAAAACGATATAATCCGCCACGTATGTACTTGCTGGAATTGATGTCGAGAGTCATGATGTTTAGGAGGGTTCGACGTCATTGGAACGAGAAAACGTGTGTGGCAACCGTTACGAAGTGGGTATTGGTGGAAAGACACATAAGAAGACGGCGGCGCGTCGAAGTTGTTCGCGATGTTAACCGAGAGCCTAAGTGTAGGTTAGATGGAGTTGTAAAAGGATATGATCAGCCACGTATGGACTTGCTGGAATTGGAGTCCATAGTCATGATTCTGGAGCGGGTTCGAGGTCGTTGGAACGAGAAAACGTGTGTGGCAGCCGTTATGAAGCGGGTACCGGTGGAGAGATACGGAAGAAGGCGGCGGCCCGTCGAGGTTGCTGTCGAGGTGCGAGGCAGCCGTTACAAAGCGGGGACTGAGAGAAAAACACGGAAGAAGACGGCGGCCGGTCGAGGTTGCTCGCGATGTTAACCGAGAGCCTAAGTCGAAAGAAGGTGGCGGCCCGTTGAGGTTGCTGGCGATGTCAACCGAGAGCCTAAGTGTGAGTTAGATTGAGTTGGAAAACGATATAATCAGCAACGGATCTACTTGCTGGAATTGGAGTCGATAGTCATGATCCTGGAGCGGGGTCGACGTCGTTGGAACGAGAAAAGGTGTGTAGCAGCCGTTTAGAAGTGGGTACTGGTGGAAAGACACGGAAGAGGACGGCAGCGCGTCGAGTTTCCGGGGGATGTTAACCAAGAGCCTAAGTGTCAGTTAGATTGAGTTGCAAAACGATATAATCCGCCACGGATGTACTTGCTGGAATTGGAGTCGATAGTCATGATCCTCGAGCGAGGTCGACGTCATTGGAACGAGAAAAGGTGTGTAGCAGCCGTTACAAAGTGGGTACTGGTGGAGAGACACAGAAGAAGACGGCGCCGCATCGAGGTTGCTGGGGATGTTAACCGTGAGCCTAAGTGTGAGTTAGATTGAGTTGGAAGCCGATATAATTAGCCACGAATAGACTTCCTGGAATTGGAGTCGATAGTCATGCTCTTTCAGCGGGATCGAGGAAAACATACAATTAGCCACGTATGTACTTGCTAGAATTGAAGTTGATAATCATGATCTTCGAGTGGGTTCGACGTCGTTGGAACGAGAAAAGCTGTGTGCGTTACGCAGTGCGTACTGGTGGAAAGACACGGAAGAAGCCGGCGGCGCGTCGTGGTTGTTGGCGATGTGTTGAGGGGGCGCGCAACTTCCGCTGGCACGGTGTGCGGCAGCCGTTACGAATCGGTGACTCGCGGAAAGACACAGAAGAAGACGACGGCGCGTCAAGGTTGCTCGCGATGTCAACCGAGAGCCTAAGTTTCAGTTAAATGTAGTTGGAAAACGATATGATCAGCCACGTATCTACGTGCTAGAAGTGGAGTCAATAGTCATCATCCTGGAGTGGGTTCGACGTGGTTGAAACGAGAAAAGGTCTGTGGCAGCCGTTACGAAGTTGGTACTGGTGGAAAGACATGGAAGAAGACGGCGGCGCGTCCAGGTTGCTGGCGATGTGTCGAGGTGCGCGACAGCCGTTACGAAGGGAGCACTGGTGGAAAGAAACGGAAGAAGACGGTGGAGCGTCAAGGTTGCTCACGTTGTTAACTAAGAGCCTAAGTGTAAGTTAATCAGCGATGTATCTACGTGCTGGAATTGAAGTCGATAGTCATGATATTGGAGCTGGTTCAACGTCGTTGAAACGACAAAAGGTCTATGGCGGCCGTTACGAAGTTGGTACTGGTGGAAAGACATGGAAGAAGACGGCGGCGCGTCCAGGTTGCTGGCGATGTCGACAGGTACGCGGCAGCCGGTTCCGAAGCGGGCACTAGTGGAAAGTCACAGAAAAAGACGGCGGAGCGTCCAGGTTGCTCGCGATGTAAACCGAGAGCCTACGTGTAAGTTAGATTCAGTTGGGAAACGACATAATCAGCCACGTATCTACTTGCCGGAATTGGAGTCGAAGTCATGAGCTCGGAGCGGGTTCGACGTCGTTGGAACGAGAACAGGTCAAGGTGTCTAGCAGCCGTTACGAAGCGGCTATTGCTGTAGAAGGGAAGAAGACGTCGACCCGTCGAGGTTGCACGCGATGTTGACCGAGAGCCGAAGTGTAAGCTAGATGCAGTTGGACAACGATTTAATCAGCCACGTATGTACCTGCTGGAATTGAAGTCGATAGTCATAATCCTGGAGCGCGTTCAACGTCGTTGGACCGAGAAAACGTGTTTGGCAGCCGTTACGAAGGCGGTACTGGTGGAAAGACACGGCACAAGACGGCGGCCCGTCCAGGTTGCTCGCGATGTTAACCGAGAGCCTAAGTGTAAGTTAGATGGAGTTGGAAAACGATATAATCAGCCACGTATGTACTTGCTGGAATTGGAGTCGATATCCATCATCCTGGAGCGGGTTCGACGTCGTTGGAACGAGAAAACGTGTGTGACAGCCGTTACGAAGTAGGTACTGGTGGAAAGACACGGAAGAAGACGGTGGCGCGTCCAGGTTGCCTGCGATGTGTCGAGGTGCGCAGCAACGGTCACGAAGCGGGCACTGGTGGAAAGACACGGAAGAAGACGGCGGCGCGTCCAGGTTGCTCGCAATGTGTTCTATGTTTATGTGCGAAGAGGGATGCTAGGACTGTCTAATCTGCTTGCTCGTCCGTCTGGCGCCCCTGTCCGACGATTAGGCCCGCACCACCGACACGGTCGGGCGACGGTGTAGAGTATGAGTAGGGGGCAGGTAAGGGAGCCGGATAGATAGCGGTTTCGAGCCTGCGAAAGCTCTCGTCAGGGGGCACCGCTACCCCGACCGCTGCCCGTCCGAGCCCGTTGAGGGTACCACCTACCGATAGCTGGTTCGAAGTGGGTACTGGTGAAAGACAAGGAAAAAGACGGCGGCGCGTCGAGGTTGCTGGCGATGTGAACCGAGAGCCTAAGTATGAGTTAGATTCGGTTGGAAAACGATATAATCAGCCACGTAGGTACTTGCCGGAATTGGAGTCGATAGTCAGCAACCCGGAGCGGGTTCGACATCGTTGGAACGAGAAAACGTGTGTGGAAGCCGTTATGAAGTGGGTACTGGTGGAAAGACACGGAAGAAGACGGCGGTCCGTCGAGGTCGCTCGCGATGTCAACCGAGAGCCTAAGTATAAGTTAGATGCAGTTCGAAAATGATATCATCAGCCACGTATCTACTTGCTAGATTTGGCGTCAATAGTAATGATATTGAAGCGGGTTCGACGTCGTTAAAACGAGAAAGGTTCTGTGGTAGCCATTGCGAAGTTGGTACTGGTGGAAAAACACGGAAGACGATGGCGGCGCGTCCAGGTTGCTGGCGATGTGTCGAGGTGCGCGGCAGCCATTACAAAGCGGGTACTGCTGGAGAGACAGAGAAGAAGACAGCGGCCCGTCGAGGTTGCTTGCGATGTCAACCGAGAGCCTAAGTGTAGGTTAGATGCAGTTGGAAAACGATAGAATGTACTTGCTGGAATTGGTGTCAAAGTTATGATCTTGGAGCGAGTTCGACGTTGTTGGAACGAGAAAAGCTGTGCGGCAGCGGTCACGAAGTGGGTACTGGTAGAAACATACAGAAGAGGATGGCGGCGCGTTGAGGTTGCTTGCGATGTTAACCGAGATCCTACGTGTGAGTTAGATTGAGTTGGCAAACGATATAATCAGCCACGTATGTACTTGCCGGAATTGGAGTCGATAGCCATGATCGTGGAGCGGGATCGACGTCGTTGGAACGAGAAAAGGTATGTGGTAGCCGTAACGAAGTAGGCACTGGTGGAAACCAACAAAATAAAACGGCGGCCCGTCGAGGTTGCTAGCGATGTGAACCGAGGGCTTAAGTGTAGGTGTAGGTTAGATGTGGTTGGAAAACGATAAAATCAGCCACATATATACTTGGTGAAATTCGTGTCGATAGTCATGATCTCGGAGCGGGTTGGACGTCATGGGAACTTGCTGGAATTGGTGTTGAAGTCATAACCTTGGAGCGGGTTCGAGGTCGTTGGAACGAGAAAAGGTTTGTGGCAGCCGTTACGAAGCGGGTACTGGTGGAGAGATACGAAAGACGACGGCGGCCCGTCGAGGTTGCTGACGATGTGTCGAGGTGCGAGGCAGCCGTTACGAAGCAGCGACAGGTGGAAAGACACGAAAGGAGGCGGCGGCCCGTCGAGGTTGCTCGCCATGTTAACCGAGAGCCTAAGTGTGACTTAGATTGAGTTGGAAAACGATATAATCCGCCACGTATGTCCTTGCTGGAATTGGAATCAATAGTCATCATCCTGGCAGCCGTTACGAAGTTGGTACGGGTGGAAAGACATGGAAGAAGACGGCGGCGCGTCCAGGTTGCAAGCGATGTAAACCGAGAGCCTACGTGTAAGTTAGATTCAGTTGGGAAACGACATAATCAGCCACGTATCTACTTGCCGGAATTGGAGTCGAAGTCATGAGGTTCGACGTCGTTGAAACGAGAAAAGCTGTGTGACAGCCGTCACGAAGTGGGTACTGGTGGAAAGACACAGAACAAGACGGCGGCGCGTCGAGGTTGCTCGCGATGTGAACCGAGAACCTCAGTGTAAGTTGGATGCAGTTCGAAAACGATCTGATCACCCACGTACGGACTGGCTGGAATGGACTAGATAGTCATGATCTTGGAGCGGGTTCAACGTCGTTGAAAGGAGAAAAGGTGTGTGGCAGCCCTTACGAAGCGGGTACTGGTGGAAAGACACGGAAGAAGCCGGCGGCGCGTCGAGGTTGCTGGCGATGTTAACTGAGAGCCCAAGTATAAATTAGATGCAGTTGGAAAACGATATAATCAGCCACGAATAGACTTCCTGGAATTGGAGTCGATAGTCATCCAGCGTCATCGCGGAAAACGTACAATTAGCCACGTATGTACTTGCTAGAATTGAAGTTGATAATCACGATCTTCGAGCGGGTTCGACGTCGTTGGAACGAGAAAGGCTGTGTGCGTTACGCAGTGCGTACTGGTGGAAAGACACGGAAGAAGCCGGCGGCGCGTCGTGGTTGCTGGCGATGTGTTGAGGGGGCGCGCAACTTCCGCCGTCACGGTGTGCGACAGCCGTTACGGAATGGTAACTCGTGGAAAGACACAGAAGCAGACGGCAGGTTGTTCGCAATGTGTTCTACGTTTGTGTGCGAAGAGGGATGCTCGGGCTGTCTAATCTGCTTGCTCGTCCGTCTGGCGCCGCTCTCCGACGACTAGGCCCGGACCACTGACACGCTCCGGCGACGATGTACAGTACGAGTAGGGGGCAGGTAAGGGGGCGGGATAAGGTAGCGGTTTCCAGCCTGCGAAAGCTCTCGTCTGGGGGCCCAGCTACCCCAACCGCTGCACGTTCGAGACTGTTTAGGGTACCAGCTACCAATGTTAAGCCTTATCGATGGAGTTGGCCAGCTTGCAGAGGCGACGGGGGCATGCAAGGGGCGCGACCCCGGATAGATTGGTTGCAATTCCGGATGCACGAGTGGGGAGGAGGGGTACTTCCTGCTCGAGAGGGGGAAAGGGAGGAAAGGGAAAGGGATGTGAATACCACAGGTGGTGCTGGCAGGCGACACCATTTCGGGTTCCCGTCGCCACTTTGGCGCTGCCATACGGTACCCATGGTGACAGCATTTCGCCGTGGGGTCCCTCCCCGCCATCCAAGTAGGATTCGAGTGACATGGACGAAAGCCTAAGTATAAGTTAGATGGAGTTGGAAAACGATATAATCAGCCACGTATTGGAATTGGAGTGGATAGTCATAATCTTCGAGCAGGTTCGACAAAAAGATATAATTCGCCACATATGAACTTGCTAGAATTGAAGTTGAAAATCATGAACTTCGAGCGGGTTGATCGTCGTTGGAACGAGAAAAGGTGTGTCGCAGCCGTTACGCAGTGGGAACTGGTGGAAAAACACAGAAGAAGCCGGCAGCACGTCGAGGTTGCCGGCGATCTGTCGAGGTGCGAGACAGCCGTTACGAAGCGGACACTGGCGGAAAGACACGGATAAAGACGGCGGCCCGTCGAGGTTGCTTGCGATGTTAACTGAGAAGCTAAGTGTAAATTAGATGCAGTTGGAACACGATAGAATTAGCCACGTAGGTACTTGCTGGAATTGGTGTCGATAGTCATGATCTTGGAGCTGGTTCGACGTCGTTGGAACGAGAAAAGGTGTGTGGCAGCCGTTACCAAGCGGGTATTGGTGGAGAGACAGGGAAGACGGCGGCGCGTCGAGGTTGCTGCCGATGTGTTAAGGGGGCGGGCAAGTTCCGATATCACGGTGCGAGGCAGCCGTTACGAAGAGGGGACTGGTGGAAAGAAACGGAAGAAGACGGCGGTGCGTCGAGGTTGCTCGCGAAGTTGACCGAGAGCCTAAGAATCAGTTAGATGCAGTTGGAAAACGATATAATTAGCGTCGTATGTACTGTCTGGAGTTGGAGTCGATAGTCATTATCCTGGAGCGGGTTCAACGTCGTTCGAAGGAGAACAGGTCAAGGTGTCTGGCAGCCGTTACGAAGCGGGTACGGTTGGAGAGACACGGAAGAAGACGGCGGCCCGTCGAGGCTGCTGGCGATGTGTGGAGGGGGCGCGCAACTTATCACGGTGCGCGGCAGCCGTTACGAAGCGGGGACTATTGGAAAGAAATGGAAGAAGACGTCGTCGCGTCGAGGTTGCTCGCGAAGTTAACAGAGAGCCTAAGTGTAAGTTAGATGGAGTTGGAAAACGATATAATCAGCCAAGTAAGGACTTGCTGGAATTGGAGTCGATAGTCACTATCTTGGAGCGGGTTCGACGTCGTTGGAATGAGAATAGGTCAAGGTGTCTGGCAGCCGTCACGAAGTAGGTACTGGTAGAAAGACTTGGATGAAGATGGCGGCCCGTCGAGGTGCGAGGCAGGCGTTACGAAGCGGGAACTGGTGGAAAGATACGGAAGAAGACGGCGGCCCGTCGAGGTTGCTCGCGATGTCAACCGAGAGCCTAAGTGTAGGTTAGATGGAGTTGGAAAACTATAGAATCAGTCACATATGTACCTGCTGGAATTAGAGTCGATAGTCATGATCTTGGAGGGAGTTCGGGGTCGTTGGAACGAGAAAAAAGGTGTGTGGCAGCTGTGACGAAGTAGGTACTGGTGGAAAGATACAGAAGAAGGCGGTGGAGCGTCGAGGTTGCTAGCGATGTTGATCAAGAGCCTAAGTGGGAGTTAGAGTGAGTTGGACAACGATATAATCAGCCACGCATGTACTTGCTAGAAGTGGAGTCGATAGTGATGATCTTGGAGTGGGTTCGTCGTTGAAACGAAAAAAAAAGGTGTGTGGCAGCCGTTACGAAGCGGGTATTGGTGGAAAGACACGGAATAAGACGGCGGCGCGTCGAGGTTGCTGGCGATGTGTCGAGGTGCGACGCAGCCGTTATGAAGTAGGTACTGGTGGAAAGACACGGAAGACGGCGGCGGCGCGTCGAGGTTGCTGGCGATGTGTCGAGGTGCGACGCAGCCGTTATGAAGTAGGTACTGGTGGAAAGACACGGAAGACGACGGCGGCGCGTCGAGGTTGCTCGCATGGTAACCGAGAGCCCAAGTGTAAGTTAGATGGAGTTGCAGAACGATATAATCAGCCACGTATGTACTTGCTGAAATTGGAGTCGACAGTCACCACCCTGGAGCGGGCTCGACGTCGTTGGAACGAGAAAACGTGTGTGGCAGCCGTTACGAAGTAGGTACTGGTGGAAAGACACGGAAGAAGACGGTGGTGCGTCCAGGTTGCTGGCGATGTGTTGAGGTGCGCAGCAGCAGTTACGAAGCAGGTACTGGTGGAAAGATACGGAAGAAGGCGGCGGCCCGTCGAGGTTGCTCGCGATGTCAACCGAGAGCCTAAGTGTAGGTAAGATGGAGTTGGAAAACTATCGAATCAGTCACATATGTACCTTCTGGAATTGCAGTCGTAGTCATGATCCTGGAGCGGTTTCGACGTCGTTTGAACAAGAAAACGTGTGTGGCAGCCGTTACGACGCGGGTACTGGTTGAGAGACACGGAAGAGGACGGCGGCCCGTCGAGGTTGCTCGCGATGTTAACCTAGAGTCAAAGTGTACGCTAGATCGTGTTGGCAAACTAATCAGCCACGTGTGTACTTGCTGGAATTGGAGTCGAGAGTCAGGATCTTGGACCGGGTTCGAGGTCGTTGGAACGAGAAAAGGTATGTGGCAACCGTTACGAAGTAGGTACTGGTGGAAAGACACGGCCGATGTTGCTCGCGATGTTAACCGACAGCCTAAGTGTGAGTTGAATTGAGTTGGAAAACGATGTAATCAGCCACGTATGTACTTGCTGTAATTGGAGTCGATGATCAGGATCCTGGAGCGGGTTCGACGTCGCTGCAACGAGAAAAGGTGTTTGGCAGCACTTATGAAGTCGGTGCTGGTGGAAAGATACTGAAGAAGACGGCGGCGCGTCGAGGTTGCTCGCGATATTAACCGAGAGCCTAATTGTGAGTTAGATGGAGTTGGGAAAGATATGATTAGCCACGTAGGGACTTGCTGGAATTGGAGTCGATAGTCAGGACCTTGGAGCGGGTTCGACACCGTTGGAACGAGAACAGGCCAAGGTGTCTGGCAGCGGTTATGAAGTAGGTGATGGTGGAAAGACTTGGAACAAGACGCTGGCCCGTCGATGTGCCGGCGATGTGTCGATGTGCGAGGCAGCCGTTAGGAAGCGGGGACTGGTGCAAAGTCACGGAAGAAAACGGCGGCCCGTCGAGGTTGCTTGCGATGTTATCCGAGATCCTAAGTATAAGTCAGATGGAGAATGGAAACGATATAATCAGCAACGTATCTACTTGCTGGAATTGGAGTCGATAGTCACGTACTAGTGATGTGTTGAAGGGGCGCGCAACTTCTGCCATCACGCCGCGCGGCAGCCATTACGAAGCGGGCACTGATGGAAGTTGGGAAACGACATAATCAGCCACGTATCTACTTGCCGGAATTGGAGTCGAAGTCATGAGGTTCGACGTCGTTGAAACGAGAAAAGCTGTGTGACAGCCGTCACGAAGTGGGTACTGGTGGAAAGACACAGAACAAGACGGCGGCGCGTCGAGGTTGCTCGCGATGTGAACCGAGAACCTCAGTGTAAGTTGGATGCAGTTCGAAAACGATCTGAGCACCCA
>JBBPOM010001262.1:0-12328 GCA_038091455.1 Leccinum uliginosum | reverse complement strand
AAAAAATAACATCAGTGTTGCCCAGACTGAACTAGCCGCTTCGCCAGTTATACTAATTACACGCCATTACTAATGTTTTTTAGTACACTAAATGTACTCATGCCTGTTGTGACAGCACAGCTACATAGCACTATGTAGTCACGGCTTATAAATCACCTTCTACAGTAGACGACTGTAGCATACTGTAGCACGATCCAATTTTATATTGACTACTGTACACGGCCAATCGCCGTTTTTGGACCCACGATATTTGACGAAAAAGATTTTTGGCACCTTGGGTCGGTACGGGCCGTGGGTCGGAACAATATATAAGTAATGACGAGGCAATTTACTGAGTGAATGCCCTGGGTCACCATGGCATAATCAGGGCGTCGGTTGTGAAACATTGGGACGGGATTCCATCCACATAAACTTAGTGTAGCGTGAATGTCATTGGGTTCTTCTTTGGCGGCTGTACGATTGACAAATTCCTGCATGTCGAGCCTATAACTGTGTTCGTATGTAGGGTCAACGTTACCTGGGCATTAACTTGACATACGGTGTATGAACCAGGTAAACAACCACTTTAGCGGGTGTCGAACAATGAGTAGGGGTAAAACAGTGCTACATGCTTGCAAAACAAATCCCACAACAACATCGGCGTCCTCTCGGTTGCATCGTCTTCAAGTTCTGTCTCTGCTCCAGCAGAGCTAACACTTTCCCTGTCGCCGTTCATCCACTCCTCGATGAATTGTCCTCCCAGCGGAATGGAGGGATTCCAAGAGTACCAGTTGCCATGAGGAAACATTGGATAGGCGGCGATAAAAGTCATCCAAAAGATATCAAGACCCCACTGCCACACAGGTGAAGCGGTTGTTTTTACTTCATTGACGAGCCACTGTTCTATTTCCCTCGAGAGATCCACCCAGTGTTGAGAATCCTTTGGATCGAATGTGCGTGGTAAAGGTAAGAAAGAATGTGAGATCCCGTCGGATGAGTCTGAGCCCTCTTGTTGCCTTTTCACATGTGAGATAAATGATAGCTGCTATCCATTACAATCAGCTTGATACCGCAGCGGGTGCCAGTGGATTGACTCATGTCGTGAGAGTAACTTGAAGCTGAAGGTTCGGATTGGTAGGCACTCCATGCTTTGGTTCGAACAACTGGAGCCATAACCTTATTGTACTCCTCAGCCATAGACACAGATATTTCAATAGGCTAACAATAATATTGTCCTCGCTTGTCAGTACACCATCTGTAGGAGGAAAGAAGCAACTTTGAGTTTGGATACACACAATGTTGCTGCGAATGAGGTTCTTTGGTACTGGTCCAGAAAAGCAGATGGTGACCACTAGGGGTTGCAAGAATGCGGATTCAGAGTCATATTCGATGTCAGGATAAACGGTGGTCTGAAGAGTTGAAGGCAGAGTAGCCATTTGCCAGTGGAAGTTGGATACCAACACGAGGTGAGTGTCGTGCAAAGGCTTGCATGTGCGCTTGCGCGCAGTGATCTCACGTGACTCTACTCTCTTCACATCGCAAAGTCTCTGCTCTACGTTCTCCGAGTCGAATCCTCTCGGTCCTTCACAATTGGCTGCGCCAAACAATGACGAAGAAATCTGCTGCTGAATGCCTTGTTGATGGCTACAGTAGGTGCTCTATCGAAACATTGTTTTATACTCATTGATGACTCGGTTGGGCCTGCTACTAGTCTTCGAGTATGTGTCCGGAAGAAACTCTTCCAACGTTTATTGCATGGCCTGCCCAAAGGCTAATGGGAGCGCCCGCATCATACAGCTGAAGCATCTTAGTGGCCATGTTCAATCCTCTGTGCACCAACGCCATCTGAAGTACAAAATAAATGGTCAAGCTATCGTTTCAAGTTCCAGCTTAGTTCCTCTTTCAAACCACATGGAGGAATCTATGCCTGCTCGTGCTGTGACTCGGATGTTCTCAGGCGCTTTACGTTCCGAAGCCATGGATATTCAAGTTGTCGATTCACATTGTTCGGACTCGGATGAGGGTATTCCAATGGTCGTCGATGAAGAAAAGGTGCCGGTGATCCCTCAGTCAACCCTAGTAGGGACAGAGGAGTCAGATGAGATTGCTCTCGTCCCACTGAACGATCTGTGGAACACAATGATGTCTAATAGCCGTTACCGTTGTGTTGACAGTACCCGGGACCTTTACCAAGAGCTTCAAGACGCGCTTGCCTCGGGCGAACCACTCTTCTCAACGCATCACGCACCAGTCAAGCCCTGTTCACCACCATATGGTGATATCGCCATAGATGTCGGAGACGAGTGTGATTTCGGTATTGAACTTCCAGACGGTGAGTCGAGTTCACTGATGTGTGTAGATCAAGGTATATGATGATACGCATAGATGATGATGCAAAGGAGGTCTCGTCCTCCAGCGTGTTGAAAGATTCAACCCCTAATGAGCCAATGTACCCATGGCCAAATAAAGCTGTATGTTCGTGACGATCGCATCATTAGTATTCTGAAGCTGAAAACAGTTTCCATAGCATTTCTTGACATCGTTATTATTCAGCTCCCCGCGGCTTCCGTTTTCTGATCCTCAGAAGAAGGCGGTCCTTGATTGGGCGAAGCAACTTGGTGCACGCGATGTACCAACCATGCATGCGCTGAAGCGATGCCATGAGCAGATCAGGAAGGTAGTTGGTGATCCCACAGAGAAGATCGTCTCGCCGTTTGGAAATGTATTCTACATGAATGATGTTGCGATGGCTATTGCCAGGGTGTGTACTAGCAAATCAATTATTAAAGGACTATTGATATCAACTGAGTTGGTCGGAGCTCAGGACTATGCAAACCCCCTCACTAGATTCGCAATGCAGGACTTTCCAGAGGATGGTGGGGACGGGATGTCACAGGTCTTCCATGGGGCGAAATTGCTGCATGAGCTGCCATCTCCCCCCTCGGTCCGTGTTGGTTATGATATATATTTCATTGATGAGTTGTTGCAAGACATGTCCGGCTCATATTTTATCCCCGAGCGCTTCTTCCTTGCATCATCAAAAGTTGCATTTGGGGGTTTGAGCGATGGACACGAGGAGACAAAGGCTCTTTTTGCTCTCGGGCGTGCTGCTCAGCGCACAGAGGTATGAGACGTCTATCAACTTTGATGCCATCACTGACGTCGTGTGCATTTCAAATAGGCTGGCTTTATTGTTAATGAAGAAAAAGAGATTATGCCAACGTCACATTTCAAGCGATCGTACGAGGACATCGCCTTTCGTCCCTCTGAGCTTGCGTGCGGATTAACGGAATCATCTCGCAAGTATGCATCATTGGAACCCAGCCCTTGGAGAAAGAAATCTGGTGGCTGGATGGTGTATAACGTCCCGCTCATTATCTTTATGGATGACGTTTCAGGCAATGTTTCTAAACAGTGGAATAAGCACTATGTGATATATATGTCAAACGCCAACCTTCCACGGACCATGTTGGATCAGGAGTTCCGACATGTGCGGTTTGTTACGTCGTCTCCACACGCATCACCGATGGAGTTGATGCACGGGATGAAGGAGTCAATATCGTGTGTCCGAGTCTTCCTTTTCACTCCTCTCTATCATGCTCAATATATTTATTCTAGGAATGCTGCCGAGTCAGGCATTATTGCCTGGGATTGCCGGTATCAAGAGGAGGTCATGTTGATCCCACACGGACTCTTTCATGGGGGGGATAATCCCATGCAAGCAGAGGAATGTAGCCAGGGTGGCTTGGCATGCAATTACTCGTGTCGAACCTGTCATGCAGGTGGGACCAAGGAGTATAAGCAGTCGGAGGAAGGATACTGTAGTTTGTTTCAGGTGAGCATTATGTTTTCAAATTCATCCGAGTCTCCAGATTCTCAGCTAAACTGATGTTATAACAGCCCGGAGGCATTCGAACGCCTGAGGAGACAGTAAAAGAAATAAAAAACCAGTTCGTGAATGCGATGCTGCCGGGTGCGACCGAAAAAATCAAAACATCGGTTTCAAAGACTGGTGTACGTGATACGTTATCAAGCAGCATTATTTCTACGCTCGTTGAGATGGGCAAGAAGCTACGCAAACGGTCAGCTGGTGCTCCGGCTATGCAAGAGAGCGAGGTTAAGGCTGCGTTGGAAAAAGAACTTACGGACCTTCTTGGTGGAAAGGGTCTTGATGACGTTATAAACCCTCTGTTGGGTATGAAAGGTGAGATACGTTTACTTTCAATCTGTTCATTCATAAATGGATCGTCTGAGTCAGGCATGAATATACACATGGATACACCGACTGAGATCCTCCACACCATCCTCCTGGGCATCGTCAAATATTTCTGGGGTCAGACCATATTTCTGATCGAGAAGGCAAAACAACTTGATATCTTCCAAAGTCGTTTGGATTCGATCGACCGCGATGCCCTCAATGCACCAAGCATGGATGCGGAATATATTTGTCGCTACAAAGGAGGGTTGATTGGGAAACACTTCAAGAGCTTAGCACAGGTAATGCCATTCGTTATCCATGAGCTGGTACCGCAATCGGTGATCGATGGATGGACAACTATCGGCGAGCTGGTTGTACTCCTTTGGCACACGGAGATAGACAATACCGAAGAGTATTTGGTAACAATTCTTCCTTTCCGTGAAAAGAAACCAACTTATGGTATTGTTAAAACACAGGCACGGCTGAGCCGGACAATTGAGGACTTCCTCAATGTGACGGCGATCTGTGCACCAAGTATCCTCATTACGAAACCAAAATTCCACTTTCTCGTTCACCTTCCTGCTTATATTCGTCGCTTTGGGCCAGCGATCATATTCTCGACAGAGCGCTATGAATCATTCAATGCCGTATTCCGACTCTCATGTGTATACAGCAATCGGCAGGGTCCGAGTCAAGATTCGTGTCGAAGGTTTGCGCGGCTTGACCTTATAAGCATGTCCTCAGCGGCGGATATTGGTATGAGCCCAGGGTGCAGAAATGGGTTCAAGCTGGCTCGTTCGTTCTGGATTATCTTTCTGAACATCCTGCGCAGGCAAAACTACTCGGAACAAACTTAAACATTGTGGAGACTCGGAATAATGGTACTAAGCATACCGTACGCTTTCAGAGATGGCTTCTAATTTTTTATTCAGAATCAGCTCAAATCACTCGTGTCCCAAGTTCTCATCGTGTTGGAGGCAAGACAGAACTAAGTAGTGCGGTTCAGTGGGACTCAACATTGTGTGCTACAATATTGGCTGCCCAGCCATCACAGGCACACGTGTCAGAATACTATCACGGTGATCTGTTCGTCTCGAAAGGTGGCGACAAGGTCAAACTTAATGGACATGTTATCTTTGTCCATGCAGCTTCCTCCTCTGGCTTCGCTATTGGGCGCATACTCGAGATTCTTGTTGACGGTCCTCAAAACCGCTCGATTAGCTATGTAGCACTCCAACTGTTCAATCTTCTGCCCACGCTACATCCAGCACTCCACATTCCGTGCTTGGAGCTGACAACCGACAAAGTTGTTGTTTGATACCAGGTGAGATCATGGTTGTTCCAATAGCACTCTCGTCGTTTACCCCACCATCAGGACATCATATGTACCGTAAACGTCCAGCACAACTGCCTGGATTCAAAGTGTACTGAAATCGTTAGACGTGCAGTTCGACAAGAAAGGACTGTGACAATGCGGACGAAACCCATGGCGGGGCATCGGCCGACAGCACAATTCCTGCTCAATACATATTCGATACATAATTATGCTCAGATTCGAGCTGCTCTCCCTGCGTCTTTGCAAGAATCACCGCTTCGAGTCCCAGCTGCAGAGGTTCAGACTGTTCGCAGCCGTGCAGCAGAGAACATTCGGCTGAAAAAGAATCAGTCAAACCCATTGGCGGGCACTCAACACGGGCCCAATGGTGAAGAAACTCTGCCTCAACAACCAGTGGCCTGGGCATTTGACCGCCCTACTGGACGGCAAAAGCGAGCTTCCAAGACGGCGAAGCAACCGCCGCGATCACAAAATAGAGTGCTGCCAGCGGCGGTCGCACACGCTTCATCGTCAACCCCCAAACCCCCGCTTCAAGTTCAGGTCACTTCAAGTTTTGCACAGGTTCAATTTGCTCCGGTCACAGCAGTCTCAGACACTCCGTTGACTTCGCAGCACCCGGGCCTGCCCCAACAGTTTCTTGCGCAGGAGAGAATGACTTCAGCCGCTGTGGGTGGCCAACCGCAGGCCCAATATTTATATCATGGCCTGGGAAGCATGCCTAGCCGCGCCCATCCGAGCCATCCCATTCAAACCCCACTGGCTTCGCAACATGAGGCACTATCTATCCCCGAAAGTCCTCGAATGATTCATGGAATGAACGCTTACTATCATCTGATTCATCATTCACACGTCCATCATCCTCCTGTCCATCATCCTCCGCCGGTGATTTATTCACAAGAACCACAGCACCAACCTCCGCCTTCAAGTTGGGGCCAAATTCCTCAACAGTATCTCTACGATTACACCAGTACTACACACCAGCATTATCCCGCAAGTTACCATGAAAATACCTACTCAGGCTGGCACTATGACATTTCACCCGCCGGCGGATCTTAGCCTGGCACATGCTCGCTTCGCGAACATGCACCAGGCTGACATCTAATGACCCCTATATACTGTATTGTAGAAGTGCTATTACTCTGTATAAACGTACATTTCCCTGCCGTCTGCATTGCCCTGTACCTTCTCGCAGCGATCACAAGCGATCAATTTGATGATCGGATTCCTTCAAAAAGAGCTCGTCCACCTCCCAGAATTGCCCACTTTTGACGACTCCCAATGTTCCGTAAGTACCAACTACGCAGAGCTTCTGCTACGAGTGGGTCTCGTAGCCCTTCTACCCATCCTCAGTCGTTGGGGCGGGGAACCACCTCCGGCCCGTCATCTGCGGCCAGTTCCCCTGCGTTTCCCACGGGGGCACTCTTAGGCCTGCCTCTTCCTGGCGCCGCTCCGAGGGCTAGCCACTCCCTTCCTCGCAACACTTCAGATATCTCTTCACTCGATGATCCCATCATCACTGGTGTACGTCGGCAGAGGGAGGCGGACGACCCAGAGAATGACCCGACGTCCCTCTCTCCACAACGTGTCAAACGTCTCAAGATATATGCCAAAAAGCTCTGCAGCGACCTTCAAATTCCCGACACCAGTGTCATGCAGTTTGTCGAAGTATGTTTGCCTATCATTGCGACTATCCGAGTCTCTGAGTTGCGCCTAACCTCCCACAGACCGCAGACCTATTTTCTATGCTCGTAGACCTCAAGACGTCCCTTGTTACAGCTGGCCCGGGTAGGGTCGGCTGTAGACTTGAATGCGAAGGCTAAGGCGAAGGATTGGCCGAGCAGACTTAACGTCTGGCGAAGCCCGAAGGACTAAGGGTTCTTTCGAGGAGGAACTCACGAAGAGTCGCGTCACTCGAAGACTAAGACTAAGGACACACCCGAGATGGGCAGAGGACTGAGGGGACGAAGGACGAGGACGCGCGAGGATCTACAGAGAACTCTTGGTTGGATTTCAAGTAGCTCTAGCTTAGGGAAATACAAACGATGAGACTGGTCCTTAAGTACTACGATATGGAAGGCGATGGAATCGCATGGAATAGAAGAGTCATCCGCAGTAAGGAATGAGTCAGAAGCTGCGGAGGAGTAAGCATACATCACGAAGTGATGACCGATAACTGATGAAGCAATGGCGTCATCATGAGTCAGAAGATCTAGACGAAGATAAGAAGAGATCGGAAAGGAGATAGGGAAATGTCGGACCGTCAGCGACGTGGAAAGGAGAACGAAGCCGCTCGAGGTCTATGATACAAAGCGAATACAAGGTAGAGGCGATAAGCGAAGCAAAAGGAAAGGGAAAAGAGGTACATAGATAGTCTCGGAGACAATCGTAACATCCCTCGTCAAATACGAACTTACCAACAAGAATGGCGAGCTTCAAGCCTTGCAAGATGCCATCTCCTCCAAGGACTTTGAGGTACGCTTACCCCTTCTACTTGTTGCTCGTCACCCGCCTCATAGCAACTTAGGCTAGCCTCCATAGCCGCCTTTTAGCTTGCATGCTTTCCCCTAACCTCACAGCATACGTCACTGATACGCAGCATCACATCATGGTCAGTTTCCTTTCGTTTATATCTACCATACTAATATGCCTCAAGGAGTTCATCGTCCAGCACCTCGAGATCTTCAAAATTCCGGCAGGTATCTTTGACGACGTAGAACTTCGTGCCTCCCTTGGCAAGCTCGTTACAAGACTGCTCTCAACCATCCGCTCCCAGATTAAAACACAGGTAAGCGTTCTCCACAAGCGGCGCTAAGTCAGCGACGATACAGTATCGCATACTGAAACAAAACTAGCTGACAACGTCGATCGTGAACTTGAAACGCACGTGCATCATCGATGTCACCAGGAGCCTGGCACGGTCTAGCTCAGGGAAGTAGAAGCCCCGCATTGGGCTCGCATGGCGTTTATAGTAAGGCCTCTTGTGCTCGCCTCGCTTCATTTACTAATTTGTGTCATATAGCGCCGATGCCTTCGGCTGTTCCTCATCGGGGTGAGCGACTACAAGATCGTCACCGTTCAAGACTGTTTCACGCCTCGCATCATCCCCAGTCTGAAAGTTGACATGCGCAACAAATTGGAGAAAGAACTCAAGATCGACATCAGCCAGTTAGAGCGCACACTGCCGGATGCTGGCTTGGTCGCTCAAGATGAGCCGAAAGACGGTGAAGGTTCTGCCCATGTTGATGACGGTCAACCCATTCCTGGGGCCTGGCAAACAGGTGGTATGGACGATCTGGATGCCGATGCGGATGGGATTCCTGATCCTGACGGCGGTGATGGTCCGGACGATTTGGATGAAACTGACTCCGGGTTTGGGCTGGAGGGGAAGCGCACACGGTTCACTCCCCAGCGCTTCTGGAACTACATTGACTACATGCTAAACCTCCTCCGAGAGACCGTTCACAAAGATACTGATTCAAAGGAGGAGTGGGATGAAGCGATTGCCGGGTCTGTTCCATCTTTCTTGATCAATAGTACCAGTTCTGACTTGTTTCTTTACAGTGTCATCATCCTGATCTTGCAGGATGACCTCGCTGAGAGTCCTGGCAATTTGAAGAAGAGCGGAAAGGTCCTTGCTGCCACAAATCCTCAGTGGCAAATCACCATTCAGGAAGGACTCACATGGTAGTTCCCTTCGTTTTGTCTCTCGTCTAGTACTGTTCTACGTCGTAATCGCTCCCGAAATGTATTACCATTCTGACCGTTTCCCTGTGAATAATATATATTGTATGATGTGCGCATTTGTCAAAGCCACTGCTCTATTTCGACTGCGAGATCATGATACAACTGATATACAAACAATGATTGGGCTATGTCTTGATTTAATCATCAGCTGTGTATAGCACGCCGTTATATGACATGTAATAAATCTCTTTGTTGGATACATGTGTAGATAGTTTGTCGCCCCGAGATCTTTTTGGCGTCGTTCACCCGATACGACGGAGTTGTTCCTCCGTTATTCATGGCTTGTCAGTAATATAAGCATCCTATTGGATACTAGTGACAAATCTTAAATTTGCCCTTACGATCATTGACGAAAAAGGATTTCAGGGCATAGCCGTGATACCGATCCGGTCACCCTTGCTAAATTCATACGTGGTACAAACTTTCCCACCGGCCGTGTAGCACGATCCAATAAAGTCCATTTTATATTGACTACTGTAGCGCCATCCAATATAAGCACTGCTATATAGAACTATGTAGTCCAGTCTTGTACAACCAAACACGCAAAGTAAAACAATGAGAGCGGCACTCGCTCGGTATGAAGAGACGGCCGGGGCGGATGTGCAAACGCATGTCCGCGGGACACGGCGAGTAGCGGGCAAGGTGGTGCGAGCCCGAGTGAGAGAGGGCGGAGGTGGCCGAGCGCCGACTTCATTCTACGTTGTCGACACTGTCGCTGCGTTGCCGTGACAAGTCGTCGACGACACCGTTGTCGCTGTCTGACGAGTTGTCGTCGCGTCGGAGGAGCAGGGTGAGGGTGAGGAGGAAGACGAGGACGGGGTGTACTCACCGTCGTTGTCATTGTCGCGTCGTCCGGGCCATCTGAGTCGCCTCCCAATTCCCTCGTCCTCGTCCTCGTTCTCGCGTCGTCGCCCTCGTTGTCCGTCTCCGTCGTCGCGTCGTCACCTCGTCGTGTTCGACGCAGTCCGTTGACAGCGTGGACGAGGTCTGGCAGGGTGGTGTGGGTGAGAGAGAGAAAGAGGGAGGGAGAGGTACGCACCTCGTCGCACCTCATCGCATCTTCCGAGTCGTCGTCGTGTCGTTGCGTCGATGTCTTTGACGAGGTCTGGTGGAGGGTGATGGAGGGAAAGAGGGAGGGAGGGACATACTGCGCGTGGCGACGTCGTGTTGTCGTCGACATTGTGGGTGTGGGGCGTGTGCCAAAGTGGGAAGGGGAAATTAAGCGAGTGCGAGCGTTTCGCACTCGCTTAAACGAGTGACGTTATGTATATATATATATAGGTATGTACCCGCCACTGCTGGGAAAACTGTGTTCGCTGGCGACAGGCTTGTCGTCGATGCCAGTCTCACGAGTGAGACTACGTCGAGCTGGCGCTTGCCCGATTTGGTAATACTGTAGAGGCACCGTGATGCTGCTCGCGGAATTGCTCAGGACCCGTAGTAAGCGTAAGAGAAATTGTGCAGAATTGGATGAGAATTGATGGGGGTGTGGAAATGAATGCGGATAGTACTCGTATGGGAAGGCGATGGCGGAGGGCAGGAAAAGCAGGGACCTTACTTAAAATAAATCTCACTGCTCTGAGTCGCCTGCCCCGCTGTTATACATGTGCGCTGATCCGGCAAACAACTCATGACTGCTGGACGGCCAACAATCAGATTTATGAAACAATCATATCACGTACCAATACGCTACCATGCAGCCTGTACCGTTCAAAGGTGCGCAGGTCGATGTATTTGTTGAGGTAGAAGTGTTGAGCCTCTGCTAGTGCATATCCCTGAATCCATCGAGGGTTGACGGCACCACGGGGGAACGAAGGGATGAGGTGGCATTGTTGTACAATGCGATCGACTGGAATTATTTCCGTGTTTGGATGCCTCCGCCTAGTCGAGCGGCTGAGGCGAAACATTTTGATGTTGTCATCATACGTCTGCATGGGCTTGAACCAATGAACATAGGCAAGCGGGTGAGGATACACGCCGAGGTGTGGAGGGAGCTTGAAGATAACGCGCACTTCCGCCACGCGCAGACCTGCGAACCCCGTTTAGTTGAGAAGTTCGGACTACAATAAATTAGTACTCACTATGTAGTGTATCTGGATCACGTGAACCAGTATGATCCGTCACCAGGACTGTGTCAAATCTTGCTAACGTGGGTGGTTTGCGGATGCCATTGGAGCGCAGCGGCTGTGCACAGATCCTCGAGCAGTCCTTAGCGGGTGCGATCTCGTTGGGCGGTAGTAAGACTACTAGATTAGTAAATACATCAAACCGATCATGAATAGTCGGCTTGAAATTTTGGTGTTCGTGGGTCCGACCTAGGAAATCTTTGAGAGCGGAGAGGAAGCAAATAGCTCCGTGATGCTGCTCTAAATATTGCACAGTTTTTTTGGGAAGGTGAGGTTTCTGAGCGAGGCGGTAACTTGCCATGCCACGACTGTGGCTCGGAGTCGGGGGTTGTTCCGAAAGGGCTGGCGACTGTGACGGTGCGCGTTGTGAATTCTCGTCGTTCTCATTCTCGGAGTCGAGGCTTGGGGTGTCAGTGCCATTAGTACCATGATTGCGCCAAGCAAGATACCGGTCGAACCAAATGACCGCTTCTTGGCGTTGCAGCCATTTGGTCATTTGGTTCGTGTAGTCTTTCCGGTTGCTCGCGGCGTAGGCTTTCTTCGCAAAGTCGATGTGAAGACGTTCGGAATTTTCAGTATTGAATCCGTCCAAGCTGCCAAGGTTCTTGATGGTCTCAACATAGTGGAGGAGCGAGTGGATCTTCGGGATGTTGAAGTGATCACGAAGACCTAACTCGACAAAGATGTCTTTGTCCGTATGAAAGTCGTTCAAAGTGTTTTGCAACGCGGTGAGGGTTTCATCCGTGTGAGACTGGTACTGTGCGAGATAAATAAAGTGGATTAGGCTTGAAGCGGCACGCAGAACACGGGGCTCAGCTCCGGTACCCATCAATAGTGTTCGAAGGTCCGGTCCTAAGACCGATGAAAAACCGGTTTTTAACCGAACCGAACCGATCAAGACCGGTCCTGATCGGTCCGGTCTTTCCTGGTTTTGATTTACATCAG
>JBBPOM010001261.1:0-12330 GCA_038091455.1 Leccinum uliginosum | reverse complement strand
AGCAGAACGAAAGAATTCTGGCACTGACATCACCATCTCGGCCTCTGAGTATCAACGTCTGCAGGTACAACTAAAGGCTGCAAAGGAACTTCGAGGCTGCTCAGGTCAAGAAAACATGTTTGTAGTCAATTACATTCAATGCTCTCCTTTACTATTACAAAAGCTTCAATTAGCCACCTGCAAACAGGCTGTGTCATTAGCAGAGGAGGAAGAAGGCTTGGAGGGAGATTGACAACCTTGTGGTATTTGGCAAAAGGAGAGGGTATCCATTTCCTTGAGTGTTTTCAGACTTTGCCAAATGGTTTATTGGCATTGACATTCACTGTGGTAAGTTGCATATTACCCTTGGAAACACTACTTGATTGCTATACTAGATTGAAGGGGGGTTAAGGAAAACAACTGCAGGTGCTGCTTTTCAGATGATAGTTTCTCCTCAAGGTGAGATTATGTTTCCTACTTTATAGTTTTATGTTGAAGGTAACGGACTTCAATGATGGTTTTTTTTCTAGATTTCAATTAGTGTTTGAAAGTCCAGTTGCGCAACCGGTAAAAGACTGGCAACTGGACCGGACCGACACCGGTTGCCGGTTGCGCCCATTTTGAATTTTGATCGGTCTGGTTGCCTGAATTTCATAAAATTCAAAAGACCGGACCAAGACCGGTTGCAACCGGTCCGGCTATGGTACCCCTGGGATGCCCATATTTGGAGGCATCTCCCGTAATTTTCCCACATTTGTCCAATTTAAAATGAATTTTATATCTTGTAATCTATGATTTGACCCAAGATTGAGAATACCGCGGCCGATATCTGGCCGATGTGCGCGATCTATAGCTGGGCAGGTAGCTACATGCATCCCCTAAATATAATTCGCTACCGTTGGAGCGCCAATGTCATGTGATCGCCTGTGATTTACCGATCAAAGAACCCAAGATTTGATGTTTCGCTCGAAAACGCTCGTATCGCCGCTGGATGTTACCCGATTTACGTAAATAATAGGTCAAATGAAAGGTACGAATTGGGACTACCCTCAACACAGCCATCACTAAGCGTGAAAGTCACACGCCATCGAGCGCATGACTGGTCTTTTAAAAGACCAGTTGCAACCGGTGTGTGCAACCGCTCAAGACCATGTGCGCGATCTATAGCTGGGCGGGTAGCTACACGCATCCTCTAAATATAGTTCGCTACCGTCAGAGCGCCAATGTCATGTGATCGCCTGCGATTTACTGATCAAAGAACCCAAGATTTGATATTTCGCTTGAAAACGCTCGTATCGCCGCTGGATGTTACCTGATTTACGTAAATAATAGGTCAAATGAAAGGTACGAATTGGGACTACCCTCAACACAGCCATCGCTAAGCGTGAAAGTCACACGCCATCGAGCGCGTGACTGGTCTTTCAAAAGACCAGTTGCAACCGGTGTGTGCAACCGCTCAAGACCAGTTGCCATCGGTTCCGGTCCGGTCCGGGATGATTTTGGAGCACCATGCAACCGGTCTCGATCGATTTTTAAATACTAATTTCAATACCATATGAAGCACCTGGAGAAAGTGAACTAGGAATCACCAAATTGGATTCAAGCATTCAGACAACGTCTTTTCTCCAATATTCTGTAGGTGACTCTTTGTTATATTTTTTATCAATTTTTGATGTATTGTGTAGTGCCATGGCAAATCTTTCCTATTTAGAGGAATGTGCACAGGAGGATGATGAAGATGATGTGGATTTTAGTGCCTTGGAGGTTATGGCGGTGCAGGGTTCCACTAACTTACTTTAAGGCAACAATTAGTGTATAAAGTTTGATTACACAGAGCATTATAATATTTCCGGTGTTATATAGTAATACAATGTGGTTTGATCATCATACAGAGTGTTATAATATTCCAAATGGAATAATGCAGTTTGAATGGTATATATTTGACACTTCAATATATAGCTTGGATAAATCCTAGAGGATAAATAGCATATACGATTTTGAACCAACTATAAAGTTTATTTACTGAAATTGATGCTTAATGTGAGTGCTATATAGCTCGTCCACATTATTTATGCTGTCATATAGGATGAAACTACACACAATGGAACACTTCCTATATGAATATTATTTGTATTATAGGCTATATTGAGCTATATAGCTCAGCTGTACATAGCTAACCTATTTTTTCTTGATGGCAATGTTGATGATGATAAATCCTCCTGATTTGATGTCTATCCTTACAATGATCGGCATCAAGTCTCATCCAGGATTCTCCAAATATGTAGATGGCCTGTGGCCATTCTGGAATGAGGTGACACCATTGATATCGACTCTTGCCAGTGGCAACTTGAAGAATTGCATGCATAAAGGACCGAAATTCTGTCCATTGGATTACTCATGATAGGTTTTAGACCGGTGTCAATCGGTGGGAATAGGAGCTTTCCATGGCAAATTGCCAGAGGGACAGAGTGCGTTTTGGAAAATAGCCAGCACAATTTTGCAGAATTGATGTCCACACAACAAGGGGTTGAGGGGCGAGTGTACCCACACCAAACTCAAGGTCAGGACTATTAGTCCGTACAACGACATTGATGGTAAAAATCTCGGATTATTAGTCTGGAGATGTGGGCGAAGTTATGAGCTTCAAGCCGGAGGTTTGAAAACATATGTTTAGAGTAGAGGAGTGAATAAAATCTGCATCAGACTCATTGTGTCCCTTTAGGAGTTTTCGGTGGTGGGAATATTACATCCACGAGTGTCCTTAACCATAGTCCGGTTTCTATGAGGGACCAGAGGAAGAGGTGGACGGGTGGCTTCTTGGTTAGATCGGAGTAGCCAAGGTGTAGACAGAAGTCCACAGGACAAATGATGTCCGTAAGGAGCAGAGTAAGACTGCATCAACTTATTGGTTTGGCAGGATCTCGAGATGATTGGAGCCAGGTTTTGCAGAAATGAAGTCTGCAAGGCAGTAAAGCCGGTGAGGAGCAAGATAACACGCATCAACTCTGGAGTGGTTCTTGGCAAGATCAGTAGATTTGCTGGTGACTTGGGTGCCGGTATCATAGAGTGACCGGTTGGAAGGACAAGGGGAACTAAGTTCCGGTTTCCAAGTCTTCCAGTATAAACCAAGAAATGGTGCTAGAGGATAGGTGGCAGCTGGCCTCTTCGCAAATGATTTTGGAAAGGTGCAATTATATACACCACATCTAGTCAAGCGGTAGTCCGAAATGAATATCTCCGTCAAGTATGTTAGATCGGAGTACCGGTATGCATAGAGCAAAATTTCCAGTATAAGTTCGGAGGGCAAGCGGGTGACCACATCGCCGGTGCCATATGTATTATTGTGTGTCTAGGCAGTCCACACAGTCTATATCGCCCTTGGGCGTCAGTGAGTTACTGATAGAGTTATAATACTCCGGTATCACGCAGGTAATTTCGGTATGCCAAACGAGGTATGGGGGCCTCAGACAACTACATTCCAAGCCAGTAAAGGCATTGTACTAATGGCGGATATACATAAAGGTTTATTTAAAGACCTCCATGTATCGGTCTAAGTAGTAGGTAGGGGTGCCATGAAGGCAGACGGTGTACTGGTATAACCAGGTACTGTACACTACTGTGAGGGTATGGACAATAATGTCCAAGACACGTGGAGCGATAAAACCACATCAAACAATGTTGTAAGGGTGTATTGGCTGGTTAGGCCATATTCTGCATTCAAGATTTTGAAGTGAAGAATTCCATGCCGGTAGTCCGGGCTTAGTGGAGTGTCATTCTGGGAATGTCCGTGCAGCTTGAAGCAGATCACAGGACTATGTCCACTAGAACTATTGTGTGTTCTATCGCAGTATACAGAGGCCAATAGGCATGTATCTGGTATATGGGAGCACAAGTCCAAGTCCGATGCATGGTGAGGACAAAAGGATTAGTCCTGAAGTCGGAACAAGGTCAGACTAGGTTTAGGAACCATGCGGGGTTGGTCATGACAAGTTTGCCCGATGATGGGCTGTCCAAAATATGGACTATTACATAGTGTTGCCCCCCTGATGAGGAGTGCATGCCCAAAGAGGCGAGTCAGACCTTTTGCACATAGGCATATAGAAGACAGGCGTTGCCGCACACGTCTAGCCTTATGTTTTGACTGAGTCCAGTCAGATTCCGCTAGACAGCGGTATGGTCACCGGTGGTCAAGGGTAGAAGTATACCGATGACTGGAACAAGTGGGACTGGGTAGTCAGGGAGCTCCGGTGTAGAGTGCAATGGTGCACGGGAGTCCAGTAGCTAGTTGAACTAGCCAGGGGAATTTGCCAATTGCTTTCCATGTCCGATTAATGGTATCTCTAAGTTATTACACTTCGAGTAGGTCAGCTGGGCAAGAAGGTCGACCGCAGTGGAATAAATCCACGTGAGATGTTGACCGGTTTACTTCTGGTCAGGAAGTTTGACCGCAGCAGGACTAAGTCTGTGCGAGATATTGGTTGACCGGTGTGATGGCTGGTCAGGCTGAAGGGGTTCTTCCACAGCGGGTATAGACTGCGTGAGGTAATTCAATTCATCCGCAAATGTTAAACACTGCAAGTAGTAGTTTAATGTCGGTTGAACACAGACGTGTAGTGGCCAGAAGTCCTAAAGGACTAACACTTATGGACTAATTTAGTCCAGGTCACCAAAATGGTGTCCGGTCGGTGTAACGAATTCTGGTTTGTGTGCGACAGTAGAGGTGCCGGTGCTTATATGGGCTTACACCTAGATATAATGTAGTACTAGTTGGCCACTGACATTTTCCCAGGGGTTTATCCATCCAGGATGGATCAGTATACCGGGTGAGCGGGGGTACCACATCTACTTCCAATGGTGGGAATAGTTCGGCGATAAGGCAGAGGCAATTGAAGGCTCTCACACCTAAATTGGGAGAATATCTCCGTTCAATCTTATGTATTTCCCAGGCATGGAGGCCGTAAATTATTTAGTAGGAATATCTAACTAATAGATCTGATGGGAGTGGAGGGCGGCCGGGCCGCATGTCTGGGCTGCCATGAGACGATGGGGGGACATAGTCTCCCCATGCCTGGAGGCATAGTGGTCGTGCCACACAAGCAAAATAATCTGCATCAGTGTGGTACTCGGCGTTTCCGCACAGAGCGACCAGAAGAGGTGCCAGTCATGCCGCGCGAGCGAAATAGTCCGCATCGAGTACAGTGTCTGGCATTACTGCTCTGGACGACCTTGGAGAGTGGTTGAGCTGCACGGGCGGAATAATCCGCACCAGGTGCAGTGTCCGGCGTTTCCGCACAGGACGACCTTTAGTCCGCGAGCGCTTTCCAGCGCTGTCAGTGGGTTCCAGGCGATGTCGGAGTGTTTCTGCATCACGACAACCTCGGGGCTCATAACCTGTTTGAGGGCTAGGGAATCACCGCTCGGATCGCCTTTAGGCTAGAGGATGGGACAGGTGGGACATGGTCAATAGTGGTGTGTAACCACAGACTCAAAAGACTCTTTTTGTTGTATCTAACTACATATCTTATATACTAGATTACACGGTCCATGGGAATAACTACTATAAGGAGTAGTCCGTGTGAATGTAAGTATTAGTCCTGTTAGTCCTGTTAGTCCTATGTGCCGGACTGTAAAGAGTCAGGTCAGACTATAGTCGGACTATGTCGGACTAGCATACTCTGGGTCGGACTTGCGTCAGACTGGAGTTCCTTCAACACACCCCCCCTTGCTTAAGCGTCCATATCAAATAGCGCGAGTACTTAGGAGATAATCATCTGCAGCAGAAATAATTCAGTGCGAGTGTATCGTCAACCACAGCAGGACTAGTAATGTCCGCGTGAGACTTTTATTGACCACAGCAGGACTAATGTCTGCACGAGAGTTTGTCGACCACAGCAGGACTAATGTCTGCACGAGAGTTTCATCCACATGAAGTGAGTATGTTTATAGGCCGAGTTTAAGCTCAAGGCCGGTGATGTCGAGTAAAACTCAATGGTAATACCAAATATGGCGGGTGCAAATGTAGAGCGCCGGTGAGTCTGTCTGACAAGAGTACAGACTGGTATATGGTGGTAAATGTAAATTCCGGTGTGGAAAACACTGTCTGCAAGTGCCTTGAAAGGACTTATCTGTGAATGAGGGGTGACCAGTTTATTTGCAATGACCTTGGTCCAGGTCAGGATAAGTGGGAATGCTTCTTCTGGAGTTGCCAATAATAGGCTAGATGTGACTGAGCACAGTCCGGGGGACAATCGGTGTAGGTGGTATGTTTCCAAGTTCAGATGATCAGTCTGGGGGTGGAAGGCCAGTTTACTGAAGTGGTATAACAAGTCTATAAGTGCGAGAATGGGGCATCCGCATTCCGGTATAAATCAGAGACTTATTCTTCTTCCGGACTATGTCCAAAAAGGCATGCAATGTATTGGTGACGTGCAAAAAGGTATAGTGGTAGGCTATTCATCTCATTGGAGTTGTACAGTGGTCACTGGAAGTGATTCCGACTGTCCAAATGGATGTGTTTATTCTCTGGAGTTCATAATTCTCCGAGATTGTGACTGCATTCATTTATGGGTGTGGCCAACGCTCATCTACAAGAGCTATATGTGGCATCACAGAAAAGGGGTCATCTGTGTAGATATTCGCGAGTACTCTAAAGTATTTCCTCAGCGATATTGGTCGGGGATAGCTAGTCCGGGACCGGAGTTAGTCCAGGTTGGTATATCGGGGACTAATGGCAATGAGAGCCGGGTGCCTGTATTGACATTTCATGGTGCATGGTAAGCGCGGGATAGTCATAGGACTTGGGTTGACAGAAGTCAGGTGCCTTTTATCAACTTGTCCGGTATATCAGTATAGTCATAGGACTTATTACTTTTTGGTATTGGTGGTATAACCAAGTAGGAAACTTAATTAGTTCCTCTTCCGGTGGACCATAGGAGTAGGCATGTTGGCAACAGTGTCAGCCGGTGAGGTGCCGATAATATCAAGGCAGAGAGGGCGAGTATGTTACATCCGCACGGTCTCAAGTCTCACTTTCTGGGGAATATATTGGCCGTTGTCCGGTGCCATATACATGGGATGAATCCTGTAGGCTAATGGACAGGGGTTTGACCAAAGGATGATGACAGTGTAGTCTAGGCATAGTGGGAGTACTAGACCTGTTAGTCCTGTTAGTCCTAAAGTCAGACTAGTATGGTGGACTGTGATGGACTGTAGTGGGTCCGGTGGACTATTTTAAGTCCAGTGGATCGGTGGATCATCGGGTAGACATAAAGTCCACAGTGTAGTTTATACTAGTCCATAGGTACAGATTGGGTGCACGAGATTTAGCTCTTCAGCGGGGAGCTTTAGGGTTTTGGTCCAATCGGCGAGCGACACTATGATACAAGAGTGCACTTTCTCGCCCTTCCCGAGAGAGGGTTGACATTTTATGAAGGGATGTCATGGAGATTTTAATCTCGAATCGGGAACCAGCATAATTGTGGTATGCCGAGTGGTAAGGACTGAAATTCCGTCCATTGGATTACTCATGATAGGTGTTAGACCGCATCCGCCGGTGTTAATCGGTGGGAATAGGAGCTTTCCATGGCAAAGTGCCAGAGGGACGGGGTGCATTTTGGCAAATAGCCAGCACAATTTTGCGGAATTGATGTCTGCACGACGAGAGGTTGAGGGGCGATTGTACTCACACCAAACTCAAAGTCAGGACTATTAGTCTGTACAATGACGTTGATGGTAAAAATCTCGGATTATCAGTCTGGAGATGTGGGCAAAGTTATAAGCTTCAAGCTGGAGGTTTGAAAACATATGTTTAGGGTAGAGGAGCAAATAAAATCTGCATTGGACTCATTGTGTCCCTTTAGGAGTTTTCGGTGGTGGGAATATTACATCCACAAGTGTCCTTAACCATGGTCCGGTTTCTATGAGGGACCAGAGGAAGAGGTGTACGGGTGGCTTCTCGGTTAGACCGGAGTAGCCAAGGTGTAGACAGAAGTCCAAAGGACAAATGATGTCTGTAAGGAGTGGAGTAAAACAGCATCAACTTGTTGGTTTGGCAAGATCTCGAGATGATCGGAGCCAGGTTTTGCAGAAATGAAGTCCGCAAGGCAGTAAAGCCGGTGAGGAGCGAGATAACATGCATCAACTCTGGAGTGGTTTTTGGCGAGATCAGTAGATCTGCCAGTGACTTGGGTGCCGGTATCGTAGAGTGACCGGTTGGAAGGACAAGAGGAACTAAGTTCTGGTTTCCAAGTCTTCTGGTATAAACCAAGAAATGGTGCTGGAGGATAGGCGGCAGCTGGCCTCTCAGGCTTCGCAAGTGATTTCGGAAAGGTGCAATTATATACACCACATCTAGTCAAGCGGTAGTCCGAAATGAATATCTCCGTCAAGTATGTTAGATCAGAGTACCGGTACTATGCATAGAGCAAAATTTCCGGTATAAGTTCGGAGGGCAAGCGGGTGACCACATCGCCAGTGCCATGTGTATTATTGTGTGTCTAGGCAGTCCACACACTCTATATCACTCTTGGGCGTCAGTGAGTTACTGATGGAGTTATAATACTCCGGTATCACGCAGGCAGTTTCGGTATGCCAAACGAGGTATGGGTAGTGTTGCCACGACTCGGCTAGTCACTGGCAGCCGACTCCGTGGGTCGCCAACTCGTTACGTGACTCAGTTAGCCGAGTTGGTAAACCAAATAAATTAACTCGGTCCGGCCCGACGAACCGTTACGACCGACCAAAGTCGGAATGCAGCCCAAGTGGCTCAACTGATTAACTCATTACAAAAAACATATCACATACAAAACATAACAACATAACAAACAAGGTCATACATGTAACTACGTGCCGTGAGGCCTAGATGGTTCCCTGTGGAAGTCACTAAGCGCGGGTGCTTGAACTAAATGTTAGCTTACAAAATAAGTTTGAAACGTGGAAGCACGGTTACCTCACGAGTGTTCCACGGTCACGATTCTTTCGCATGCCACAGCATGCTCTTGTGGCATGTGCAATTGGTGAGCCAGTCGGCTCACATATCAGAGAGGGGGAGTTTTGGAAGAGGGGAGAATGGACTGCCCAGCAGCCAAAGCGTTTACTGTAGCGGGGTATATCTGCAAACGCAGATGGTCGTACTCAGGCGTGTCTGAAAATGAAAGGGTGTGAGCGTAGTTGAGCATCATTGCGAATTCGCAAGGGAGTCCCTGGCACAATGTTTCTGCAGGGAATTGTTTTATCTTGAGTATCGACGAGTTCTTGAGACGAGAGGTATCCTTCAACCATGGAAGCGAGCCGTATAGACAATAGATCAACATATAAATAAGCGACTTGATGTTGTCACGACGAGTTAAGCCCGCTCCCAAGTGGCTGTTGATGGACACAAAGGCAGGTGTTCCTGTGAGACAGCGAGTTCGTTGGAATGGGTGGTGATGCCCGGTTGCTGCGTCAAGGTATTGCAAAGCAATGCCGAAGTCGATGACGAACGGCACAGATGCCGTGTCGTCTAAACCCATCAAGATGTTCTGGGGTTTGATGTCGCCATGGACGTAGTTGTGTTCGTGGATGTACTGGAGTCGTGACACCTGTTCCATGGTCATATTGTAGTTTACGCTGCCACAATCCATAGAAATTGACTCACGAGCTGAATACCAACGTAAATAACCAAACTGAGACTGAGCTTTGTGTGCTCGGTCACAAGATCATGAAGGGAGGGACCCAAAAGGTCGACAACCAATGCATCATAGTTAGATTCTCTTCCAAACCAATGTGCACGTGGGATCCCATGACCCCCTTCGAGCTCCTTCATGACCGAGTGTTCTCGTTCCACCAACGATACGCCTTTGAGGCAATGTTCGAGTTTGATCGCATAAACTTTATGGTTTACAACGTTTTGAGTCAAGTATACGGAAGCTGTAATACCACGACAGTGGCTTCAATATGCAAAATAGTTGATTCATTGTGGAAACATACCAGAAGAGCCGAAGCCCAACTTCTGCAACACCCTGAATCTACTGTCGACTCGGGAGGGGGGAGTGGGTCTCATAGCGTACACTGAGCTTGTGTTACAGTTACAATAGGTACAATTTGGCAGTGTCGTGCCAGCGAGGAGATGACAACTTGAAGTTTGAGGACACGCAGTGTTGGCGAAGAGTGGCCGCTGTGCGGCTGTGGCATAATCAACATACCCACGGCCGAAGTAAGTCGGCCGAAGTAAGTACAGTCCTGGCCTCATTGTAACTACGGATGACGTAGAAGGCGCATGGATCATGATGGCAGTGACACTCCCTGTCGGAGTCCCTGATAGTGAGTTTCTACTACATTCTGACTTATGACGACACACTGGCAGATTCGGAGGTCAGTATAGTAGATTCTAGAAGACTCTGTCTTGGTTACCATTTGCCTGGGCCCTTGCCAATTGGGCCTCGACTACTGGCAGCACGTATCAATTGATCCATGCAGAACACGTAAGTTCATCTCTCCACAACTCCATTATGATCCTTCCAACCGGTACCAGCACCAGGCTGATGTGTTTTGGTTGCAGGGTTCAAAACCTCATATGTCACTGCCTTTTCCGTGCGTGTGATTCATTTCCATACTTACCCTAGGGCCTAGTAGGCCCCTAGCTATTTCACCGTGAACCCGTCCTCAGATCATATAAAGGTTTTTCGTCCTCTTTTATTCTTTCCAATTCAAACCTTACCTTCGGTTCGTAACAGTATATCGAATCGAAAATGCCCAATCCTTCTCGTCGAAAGAAAAATCCACCTGTTGTTCCCGCCACAGCCACTCTGCAGCCCCCACCATCTGACCCACTGTCTAATCCGTCCAACCAACCACCTGCCGTTACGAACGCTTCTGATATGCAACGAGGTCCTCAGACAGGATTGCGTAGGAAGTGTCAACTTCCAGAACATTTCAGAAGTCCACTCCACCTTGCCGAGGAACCGGAGTACGAGTTTTTTGACCTCGAGGATGTGAGCGGTGACAAAGACGACCTAACTGACCACGAGGAAGCAGACAACGCAATTCCCAGAGCACGTGCGGCTGCACCAAATGCTCTAGCCACGGTGTTAACGACTGCCGACTCTACTTTGAATGACGTGTTTGCCACCGGAACTCAATCGGAGGGACCTGCAACATCGGCGGACGTGCATTTCTTCTTCAGAAAGACCAAGAGACAGGAGACGGTTTGCAAGTTGTGCGAGTAAGTGTTCAAGCATGTCATTATTTCAATGCCAACATATTTCCTAACGATTCATTGTCAGAGAGATCAAGGCGCAGGATCCTTCGGCCGACGTCAAAGTGTCCTTCAGCAATAAATCATCCAATTCGAGTCTGCAGGGCCACCTTCGCTATCACATCGTAGAATATTTGGTCGAAGTCGAGCGTCAGCAATGGAAGGTTTACGTTAAACCAGTGCTAGACGTGTTCCACATGGGCTACACGCTCACAACACTCCAAGAGACGCTACGACGACCAGGAGTCAGCATCAATGAGCTCCCTCCAGCTCCAACACCTGCACCCAGGGACTTACCGCATAATGCCGCCCAGAGTGCCCAGCCGTCTGCCACGGGCTCTGGCTTACCACCGTTCTCTGATGCGACGATGCAGCATTATCTAGTCAACTTTATTGTTGCGGATGACCAGGTGAGTTATATTGTATCTCTATAGTTCTATATTGATGACTCGTACTTATAATAGTCTCTAAATGTCATGGAGTGTCCTGAATTTCGCCGTTTGCTCCTGCTTTTGCATCCAGAATTACGGGATTCATGCATCCCGCACCGCTCGAAGATACGTGAACTGGTCATCAACGCCTGGCGGGAATACTTCACCATCCTCAAGCAAGATCTTGCTGTACGTTCGCTATCACACTATACAACTTTATACTCACGTTTTTCAGAATGCCATAGGGCGTATTGAGTCCTTTACAGCAGACATCTGGTCAGACGGAAGTCTTCGACCATTCATAGCCATAACGGTGCACTGGATCACCCGCGGCGATGGCGGCACTCCTCTCAAGATGAAGGCGGCACTGATCGCATTCTACAACATCCCTGGCAGTCACACTGGCGAGCACCTTGCCGCGACCATTCTCCGGTTACTCAAGCGTGCAGGAATTGCACAGAAAGTAAGTATTTTCCCAACAAAAATGCGTGTTTATCTAATGGCCACTCAGATTGGCCATTTTACACTCGACAATGCCTCGAATAACAACAGCGCGATGGCCAAACTTTCGGTTCTCCTGGCAAAGGAAGGAATTGAATTCGATGCGAACGACAGGCGAATAATGTGTTTTCCCTGTTGAATCGGTAGTATTTGCCCCTCCTTCGCCGCGCCTTCCAGAATTCATTG
>JBBPOM010001260.1:0-12338 GCA_038091455.1 Leccinum uliginosum | reverse complement strand
CCTTGTAATGATGTCAATCAGCAGGACCTTGAGCATCAAAGTATGAATGCTGGAACACGCTAGTCTTTTTACTGGATCTCTAGGAGCAAGCGCTGGAGGTGATGCCATGCGTGAGTTCTGTGACGGTCATCATTGACATGATTCCAAATACGATTCGAAACAACCTGGCATCCACCCATCAACGTTGCAAGATTTTGAATCCTACTAGTATGGCTAACACAAAACCTCGTCCGCTACCACGGCATGAGACAGAGCATCGGCGGCCCGTAACAAACATATGGGACAGGCTCCGAGTCTGGCAGTGCAGAGTCGGACATCTCTCCGCTCATCTGGCAGTCAAAGGAAATTCGCCCACTCGTTCCTTTACCTTCTTCAGCAACCTCGTGCCATCGCGGTGGTACGACCAAATGGCCAGCCAGCATCGTCGCACGCAGCGTCCGATGTACCACGCCAAACGACGTGTACAACGGGACTGTCTATGGATTAACACATCCAAGGCGCAGTGCCGCACTATGGCTTGAAAACGCGCATTCGTGCACAATGCATAGTCCTAGTAATCCAAGTCGTCAGAGTCCGGCAACCCCCCGCGTTCCGGACTTGGTTGCTGGCACTACTAGACTAGATTCCGGCGTATTGAATGGTGGTTACCCGAAAAAATGGAGACTGTATACGCTTGTCGCCGCTTGACCTCGGGCTCGGGGGGTCCGTTCGAACTGGGACATTGACAACGCAGACACGGAAGGAAAGACAGAGGTGAGGTTCAGCATGAGCTACCTTGGCGAGCACGCAAAACGGCGAATGGCAGAGGTGCGGTCGATGAATGTTTGCGTCCGCGAACCAGGCGCCGGGTAGCACGATTCGTTCGACAAGCAATGACCTTGCAAAAGTGGGAACAGTGTTTGCTAAGATGAAGTATGTGAGGCGACGGACTATATTCTCTCTCGCTCTTATGCAGTGCCAGCCTGGTCAATGTCACAGTTTGACATTACACATGTGGTGCTTACAGCGCTTACCTTTGTCTACCTTCTTGTCTTTTTCCTCCCTTCAATCGGCTGGAATGCAGATTGTTGAGCATTGACCATCTTATACCTCAGCTACCTCTTTATGAATATCTCCCCTCGAATGTGATATTTAATTGTAGAATCTTCTGCGAGGCCCTTTGGAACACGATGCACGGGCACAGATGCATTTCAGTATGGTCGACATCAAACCTTGTGAGAAATTACGATCAACCTCTGGATCAAGCGACCATTCATCTAGTCGGCTCTCTTACAAAAGTTTACTTTGATATCGAAACCACCCGTGGACCATGGTAGCGTGAATTTAACACGCCCATTTGGGAACTTACACCTGCAGTCCTGGAAGAGTCTCTCTGAGGCATGGTTTCTCTTATTTGCCATAGAATGAATCATTGGTTATGAAACCTTCTGTATTGTCATCGCCATCAACTGGCAACACAAGAAAGAACTCACCTTTCGGCAGATGGCTATTATTTCAGCTCTCGTGGCTGGCTCATTTTGATGACATCCGAGTCCCCAATTGGCTCGTCCTTCATATGGACTCGGATGCTGGAAGAGAGATACTTCTCTTGATGACTCGATCTGAGCACGAGCACTCTCTATCTGACGCTGGATGCAAACCATAGTTCAACCGTGCGTAGGTCACCTTGATCCTTGGCAACGGTCGCATTTCTATGCCACCGGTAAAAAGAAGGAACGTCGAGTTTTGAGAGAGGGGCAGGCAACGTCTTTCCACAGCGAGAATGTCGTGGTCACAGTACGTGGAGATATATCAAAGTTGGAAGTTGACGCCGAGCGTCAGTAGGTGCAAAGGGGTCGTCTCGGCTTCGTTTTCGCTCGACGAATGAGATTGTGGGAGGTGTGTCGAGTTTTTTTTTTTTTTGCCTGTCCCAACTCCAGCATCCTTCTCCCATAACGGAACATGCTCTTGGGCATAGAAACCAGAAACCATCCTGCGACGACGTCTTTCAGACCTACTCGGTATACATACACACCATTCGTCCCGGACCAAGACTGATCGCCCTGATTCCCCTCTTGCTACCAAGTAACTCGGACTCTGACAAGAAGTTCTACCTGAAATTTCAAATTTCCCGAGCTCGGAGCCATGTTATGTACGTTACCGCTCAATGCCCGATCAGTTCAAGTGTAGGTTATTGACAAGATCAGTTTAGCGGCGACCAAGGGTTAAAGAAAGAGAGGGAACTTACCCATTAGAACTAAACTGAGGTTGCTTGTTTTTCGCCTTGGGATCTGGGTCTGAAGTAAATTCGAATAAGACCGGTCGTCAGAATCGGCCCGGGGCTAGCTTGAAGGGTAGCATTATCGATCGACTCGTCTAACATGTCTTGGGTGGCCGTTTAAGATCTGTGATTGGACGACCAGCGGGAGAAATAAAAACTATGCCATGCCTTTTTTGTCGGGCTCCAGTGAAGGTCTGAGTCCACGATGGGGGCGCCATCATCCGAGCTCGACGCCGGATCACGACATAAAAATGAGGGAAAAGCAGTACATACCATTGGCAGTCCTTGATTCCCTGCCTGAGGCGTAACAGCAAGATTTGCATAATGCGCGGTCAGAAGAAGAAAAAAACACTGATCATGTGTTTTCTATCGGACCCAGACTCACTTCAAAGTCATCGCCGGTCTGCGCTGCCGGTCTTTCGAAAACCGAGACATACATATTGAAAACGCCCAGGTCGGATGTCTGACAAGTCTCAATCGAGTTTGACAAGAGACAAATATCCCGGAACTCTGACGAATTGGTGCGACAACAGAGACCGCAAACTGAAGTTCTTCATTCTGTTTAGCTGCCTACTTGTCATACACGTACACCGCTAATCATACATACTCAACGAACGAAAGAAAAAAGACTTTACAACTCGCCCCCTGACCGAATTAATGACCTTACGGTGTAGAGCAAAAAGGGGGAAGAAGACAGCCGATTAATCAGATGCTCCAACTCAATTGGTTCGAAAGGAGACTTATCGCAATGCTGCTGTGTTTAATCGAACGGTTGTTCCCGGATCTGGGCGTGTATGGCCTGTCGATCGTGTGTGCAGTCTGTGTAGCTGAACGGAACCACGTAACACGAACACTTCATCGTCAGGCTGCACAAGTCCCAACAAAAAAAAACAGGCGTGTCTGTAGAAGCAAGCTGATACATATCGTAGCCTGAGCGTATTGCATTATAGGTGTTCTAAACATTATGAGCAAGCTCCGCGAATCCAAGTCGTGGTGATTCGCTGTTGAAATCAAACACGGTATAGACCTGCAGGAGGAAGATGTACCCAATCGACCAGTGTTCTAGTCGGGTTCCATCGGTCAAATAGGAAGAGGAAATGTTCAATAGAAGAATCTCACTATGATCATCATTCACAACCCCAATTCCGCTATAGCAATTTGTCGAATGAGGCTTAACCCGTCCCATGTTGAGGACACGAGCAGGGATTGAAAACGGTCTTCTACCAATGGTAAAAGTCACGGAGGGAATCGACCTGCACGGGACTACAGGGAGTTAATCAAAGGTACCAAACTTGATTGAAACTCACAGGTGAAAAAACCACCCCCCGCCGGGCTACCGCCATTCATGAAGTGCAACAACGAAACGTGATACAGATCACCAAAAATGCGGTTGGCACCAGTGTCGATGACGGCGGGTACATTTGTCACAATTATCTCTTCATTGACTTGAATGTCATCTATCATCAGCTGCCAGAAAAACTGAAAGGGAAATGTAAGCATGCATCCATTACCGCCTGGCGTTTGCGCTCACCGAATGTGTTACAGGAACATAGACGAGGGTGCTCTGATCGTAAAGAGCGCTATTAGTTCCACCGACGTACAGCTCGCCTCCAGTTTCGGTGAGCGTAAGTGAAAACACTGGTTGGGGCAGCCTTTCTTCATTGAAGAGCGTGTGTAACAGAGGGCTCTGGCCATAGAATTGTGAGAGAGACGGAAAACCCAATCCCAATACACCATCTGGACAAAACCGAGTTATATCCATTCCTGAAGAGTATGTTGTTGCGGCACCGATGATCTGATACTCTGCCTATTGCCAGTGATCGGTTGGAAGCGATGATGTACACAGTAGTAAAAACCTACGGTAAAACCAGCAATGGTTACGTTGTCCATGTATTGTTTACCACTGGCAGCCCTACCATCTATAAAATTGGTCGTAAAATCCTTATCGAGGTTCACGTTAGTGATTTGGGACGACTCGGGATCCCAGAGGTTCCGGTGGCTTCTGCAGTGCTGATCACCGGTTGAGGCTGGAACAAAGAGATCGCTGGGTCGAATAAGACCGGAGAGTGGGATGGTACTGTCGGAAAACACTTACCTAAAACCGGTGTTGAGCTGGACTGAGGTGGCGACGAGAGTGAGTGGGTGTTACGAATGCACGGGAAACTTACCAGTGAAGGCCCTGGGAGGAGTGCCGATCAAAATGGTCCCATACCATATTCCGTTAATGTATCTTGTCAAATCAAGGCCAGAGCTGCGACCGTCCCGTTGTACAGCAGAAGGATGCGGCGTCCCCGTGGTCCTTTCGGAACCATCCATGCCACTTGAGCCGCGAATATTGCTAGAAACGTGTGAGATAAAACGATGCCTGAGGAAATCACAGGTCAACTTACCCATTATCTGATGTACTAGCATCAAATTCGCGCGCGTTGGTAGTCGAGCGTTTCGTGAGTGGTATGGATATACCATCACTTTCCCCCTTAGGACCAGGCGTTTGGGGGGCCACAACGAAAACAGCCGCTGTGACCGCAATGATTGTGATCACCATGAAGAGCATTGGGTAGAAAATGTGGAGGAGCACAAGTACGTGCGCCTGACTTCAATAAAAACAGCATCACGTCTAGGACTCCGAACCAACCGTATAGCAACCACAACCGATGAAGTACATTCGGATCATTGAAACAGGTATGGGTGAAGAGTTTGAGACCAAGGCAGCGCCTCTTCGGCACCAATAGAGGCCTCAAAGGCCCACTGGCAGTTCCGATGTAACGGCGGCGGCGATGTTACATGTTTGTATTCTCCAAACCCGACGTTCTCTTTTAGGAAGCGCACTGGCATGGGCTAACACTCAATGCAGATGCCTTCCGGAAGCCATAGCATCAGGCACGTTGTATGGTCGCTTCCACACGCTGGGGCGAGAGGACGGGGACGGGGAGTCGAGGACGTCATCGTCGTCGTCCGTCTCGTTGTCTTCGTTGTCTTGTATGGTGGCGGCACGCTGGCTTGCTGGCGACCGCCAAACTACTAGCATGCTCTCCTGCGAGCAACGACGACGACGACTCTACGCGACACGACGACGCAAACTGGCGACGCGACCGTGACGAAACGCGACGTCGAACGTGACGAGGTGGCACGGTGCCCGCCTCTCTCCCTCTCCCTCTTTCTCTCCCTCAACCCAACCCACCCCGCTAGACCTCGTCCACGCTGCCAGCGGATGCCCCTCAACGTGTCGTCACGACGACGACAAGCGCGACGGCGACAACGACGAACGCGACTGGGATGACGTACGTGCTCGCCTCTCCCTCTCCCTCTCCCTCGCTCACCCCTACGCCCGCCCCATACCTTGTCGACGACAACGAACGCGACGAACGCGATGACGACGTGGCGTGCGTGCATCCCTCCCTCTCTCTGTCCCCCACTCCCCCTCCGCCAGACCTCGTCCACGCCGTCAGTGGATTGCGTCGAAGACGTCGACGCGGAAATGACGCGACGACTCGGACACGTGACATGCGTGCGTACGTCTCTCCCTCTCTCTGTCCTTCACTCATCCTCCGTCAGACCTCGTCCACACCGTCAGCGGACTGCGTCGAAGACACGCGACGACGACGACGTGACGAGCGCATACGTATGTCAATCGACTCGGATCATATTATATTTGCCATTGCTCTAACTTTATTCACAGCCCCAACTTCGACTAGTACCCCGTCTCCCCGTCTTGACTTCAACTCCCTTAACCTGACCAACACACTGGCATCGGTAGTACTCTATCCGCCAACTACACCACTGCCCTACCACTGCCTCCCCCCGCACTCCACTCCAAGTCTTCGAGTTGCACGTCGCTGGGAAAATTTCCTTCGAGGTTGGGGCGATTGATCGGTCGGGCGAAGCTACTAGCTACTATTATAAGACAGCAAGCATCAATTTTTCTTCCTTTTCTACTTTTTCCACTTTTCCAATTGTGACCTGAGACAATACCGGAACGCACTCGTCTTGGTCGTCTTAATCGTGCCTTGGGAGTCACTTTTACTAATTTGTTCCCTTTCAGCACTTTTCTTTGGCGGGCCAAGTGTGCCAAGTGCGGATAGGCCGTGAATAAATTACTGATCGAACTGATCAGTGATCAGTACTCTGACAGTGACTTCTCTCGGTTGAATCCGGGTTGTGACGGTGAATCTCTGAGAGATCTAGAGTGTGTCCTAATTCCTCAGGCACATTTGACAAACTCTACACCCATATCTGTTTTGAAGATCTGTCAGTTTGATCATGATCCGGTTAGTTCCTAGAAATATACAAGTGATGTGCGTGCTCCTCCACATTTGCTACTCAATGCTCTTCAAGGTCATCACAACCATTGCAGTCACGGTGGCTATTTTCGTTCTGGCCACCCAAACACCTGCCAGTAATCCTCAGGGGGAAAGCGATGGTATAGCCATACCACTCACGAAACGCTTCGATACCGACGCGTGCAAATTTCATGCTACATCAGATAACGGGTAAGTCGACAAGCGAAGTCCTCAGGCATCGTTGTTTCTCACAACCTTTTTAGCAAGATTATTGGTGGGCCAAGTGGCATGGATTGTTCCGAAAGGAATGCGGGAACGCCGCATCTTTCTGCTGTGCAACGGGACGGTTTGGGCGCTGGCCTTCAGTTGACAAAATACATAAACGGAATATGGTATGCGGCCATTTTGATCGGCACTCCTGCCAGGGTCTTCACTGGTAAGTTTTTCCGTGCATTCGTAACACCCACTCACTCTCGTCGCCACCTCAGTCCAGCTCAACACCGGTTTTAGGTAAGTGTTTTCCGACAGTACCATCCCACTCTCTGGTCTTATTCGATCCAGCGATCTCTTTGTTCCAGCCTCAACCGGTGATGAGAACTGCAGAAGCCACACTCATCTCTGGGATCCCGGCGCATCGTCCCAAATCACCAACGTGGACCTCAATTTGGACTTTTTGATAACATTTGCAGATGGGAGGGCTGCCAAGGGTAAACAATACATAGACAATGTGACCATTGCTGGTGTTACCGTAAGTTTTTCCCGTTTGCGAACGTTATCACTTTCGACCGATGAATAGGCAGACAGTCAGACCATCGGTGCCGCAGCAAGATACTCTCCAGGAATGGGAGCAGCTCGATTTGGTCCTGATGGTATATTGGGATTGGGTTTCCCGTCTACGTCACTATTTCATGGCCAGACCCCTCTGTTACACACCCTCTTCAATGAAGGAAAGTTGCCCCAACCAGTGTTTTCACTCACGCTCACCGAAACTGGAGGCGAGCTATACATCGGTGGAACGAATATAGCGCTTTACGATCGAAGCACCCTCGTCTATACCCCTGTAACATATCCGGTGAGCGCAAACGCCAGGCAGTAATGGATGTATGCTTATACATTTCATTTCCCTTTCAGTATCTCTGGCTACTGAGTATAGAAAGCATTCAAATCAATGACAAGATAGTTCTGTCAAATGTACCCGCCATCATCGACACTGGAGCCAACTTTATTTATGGTGATCCACAGCAAGCTTTGGCTCTGCACCGGGCGGGTGGCGGTGCGCCATCTTCGCACGGCGGTGGCTTTTACACCTGTGAGTTTCGATCAATTTTGGTACCTTTGATTGACTCCCTGTAGTCCCATGCAGGGCTTTTCCCTCTGTGACTTTTACCATTGGTAGAAGGCCGTTTGTAATGCCTGCTGGTGTCTTCAACTTGGGACCGACTGCGCGTAATTCGCGAAGTTGCTTCAGCGCAATTGCGAATGCGAATGTGCGTCATAATAGTGAGATTGTTCAATTCAGTGTTTCCTCTTCCCATGCTGACCGGTGAACCCGAATAGACTTCTGGACGCTCGGGACCATCTTCCTCCAGCAGTTCTATACCGTGTTTGATTTCAACAGCCAATCGCCACGACTTGGATTCGCATACCTTGCTCAAGCTTCTTAGAACGCCGATAACGTAATACGCTCATGCTTGATATAATAGATGTATTATTCCTAGTGGCTGTGAGGCATTTCAAACTACATTTCTTGGTGATCGGTCGTGAGTTACTACACCTCTCAGTTTTGATCGAATTTGGTAGTTTTGATCGACTCTCTGTAGTTCCATGCAGTTTCTTTCCATTCCTGACTTTTACCGTTGGTGGATGGCCGTATCTAGTCCCTGCCGGGTCACCGACGTTGTTTACAAACGTTTTCTTGCAGCCCAGAGTGTCAGGGGAAATAGTTATAACTTATTCCTGGGCCCGTAGGGGCCAGGGCATACCCAAGGTACTCATACCGGCAGGAAGGTGCGGAAGTGCACCAAATGTACTTGCGAGTAAATCTCCTATACACGTGCACTGAATGAATGAATTCGAACATTATTCCGGAGCGTGATCTAGCACTAACCGTAAACGTGACCGCTCAATGCCCGATCAGTTCAAAAGTGTAGGTTATTGTCAAGAACAGATCGGCGGCAACCAAGGGTTAAAGAAAGAGAGGGAACTTACCCTGGGATCTGAGTCTGAAGTAAATTCGAATAAAAGATGCCAGACCGGTCGTCAGAATCGGGGGCTTGCTTGAAGGGTAGCATTATCGATCGACTCGTCTGACATGTCTTGGGTGGCCGTTTAAGATCTGTGATTGGAAGACCAGCGGGAGAAATAAAGAAACTATGCCATGCCTTTTTTGTCGGGCTCCAGTAATGGTCTGAGTCCATGATGGGGGCGCCATCATCCGAGCTCGACGCCGGATCACGACATAAAAAGGAGGGAAAAGCAGTACATACCATACCTTGATTCGCAGCCTGTCGCCATATGAAACCCCACTGGTTCCTCACCTGAGGCGTAATAGCAAGATTTGCATAATGCGCGGTCAGAAGAAAAAAAAAATACTGATCATGTGTTTTCTCAGGATCGGACCCAGACTCACTTCAAAAACGCCCATGTCGGATGTCTGACAAGTCTCAATCGAGTTTGACAAGGAGACAAATATCCCGGAACTCTCCGCAATCCCACTGATTTCACGTGTTCCGCCTACCTATCATGGCATCCCGAGGCGCACGTCGACTGCACATCCTCACATAACCATACAGGCAGGCAAGACATGCGCCGTCGACCACCACGAGTCGAGATAATTATCGAAACCGACACAAAGTCTATGAGGGAAACCATAAAGCTGACATTACAACAATCGTCATGCATATCAAAAAGCGGTCACCGACGCTCAGAGAGCACAAACGTGCGAGAAAAAGCGGGGGAAGTAAAAGAAAAGGTCGATGAAAACAACCGAGGGCGCAACATCACAAAAACATGAGCCATAGACTGGCTCCCTTCAGTCAGCGGTGGCAGTGTTGACCTTATCGCGCAACGCTTCGGAGGTCACCGTGTCCGTAGGCACGATGGTGCGGCAAGACCCCGTAATGTTCCCAAACACAGGTTTCAACACCGTGGTATGCACGACCTGAGCACCCTATGTCCGAGAAGAAAAAAAAACAGTCAATATAAAATTCATAATATATGCAAGGATCCGTGCTCACCCGGGTGTTTGGTAGTTGCAGCCATAAGACAAATATAGTCTTCGCTGCATAGTACCATGGCACATAGTACAAAATGAGACCCAGCGCGACGCTCTCCGCAAAGTTGAAGAAGCCAAAGATGACCCAGTAGGTCAACCACTGGACGTTGTCTTGCGGCGCAGGGCTCTCGAGGGCCTTGAGGGAGAGGTACGCGGGGATGACCCAGCCGATGAGATTGGAGATGGGGGCCGCGAGGGGGTTGATGAAGTGGAAGAGGGCGAGGAGGAGGAGCGTGCCAATGGCCAAAACGGTCTTGGGTACCTGCGTGGTTTGCTCAAAGGTGTGCAGCACAGGGTACTTTGACAACTGGTTCCACGCAAAAGGTCAGAATATGATACATGGAATAGGCAAGAAGTGCTGCGGACCTCCTTGTCGAGCTGGCTGAGGTGGAAGTTGACCTTGTTCTGAGCCTGGATGAAGACAGGGTGCTGCTGGATCTTTTGCGCTGCGGACATCTTGGAGTAGAATGAGAATGACGGAAGGGACTGCATTGAGTACGCTTACCTTTGAGAGAATATATAATACTAAGTAGTTGAGAGAGAAGGGCGAAAGATGAGAATATGACTTGATGACGCGTGTTTGGCGACCAAACAGCACGGGCGTGGCTCCAACGCTGCTTATCCTTCACTACCATGGACGACTATGATGCTATCCAGGTACGTCCCATTCAAACCCACCCATGCCCGCCTTCCTCACGCCGACAAAGACCCTGCACAAATCGCTCGCTCCGTTCTCCCCGTACATACCCGCCTCGCTCCTTCCTCACATCGCGCTCATTCTCCTCGTTTCCACCTTTGCACTCACATTCTACTTCTCCACGTCCGTACCAATCCGTATTTTCACTCTTTTTTTTGCGGAACTTATGGACTTCATACACAGCCTTCCAAAAGACAGCATCCCTTTTCGGGAAGGCGCAGTCGCGTCGCTCGCAAGCATCCTTGGCGGTTTCGGTGTGGTTGCCCTTTTTTGTAGCGTAGGGGTAAACGTGTAAAGCACAAGGCCTCCGGGAAGCATCCCATCCACACACGCCGTATTCTTTCCCTTCAGTTGTTGATCCGCCACCCGTGCTTGCAAGACACGCACTGAAAGAGGACGTATCAGAAAAGCGGAGCGAGATAACCCTGGGCAAGCAGCGCAAACTCACAGTGTAGAGGATCGTGGATCCCTCGTCTGCGCTACGCATCTGTGTGATATATGAGACGCGTGATGACCTGGGCCACGCGGAGCGCGCGTGTGCGTTTTATCAGGGCAACCCACCTGTTTCTCCTCGTAGAACGCTTCTGGGTGTCCGCATGCCGGGCATTTTTCGGTCACCTGAGTGGGTGTTTTGAACAAAGAAGCCTCGATCGGTGCGACAGCATACCTTGGGCAGGACCTTGCCCTGATGGACTTTTGTCTGCGTCTTGCGCTTCTGTCTCAGGGCAGATGGGAACGCGTCTGGATGTGAGCGAGTGACGATCTCCGTGTTCTCGTACGCTAGGACAAGTAAATGTCACCAGGGCAGCATGAGGGTCGTCGACGGAGGGGACGTACAAGAAGCGGGTTCCTCGTGGTGACACAGTTCGCAGGTGACGGTCTGTTCATCTCCCTTTGGCAAGGCGAGGAGGGTACCGCAGTTGGGACAAAAGAGCAGGGACCCTGCACACCACCACCATCAGTGCCCCCCCAGGTTCACGAAATACGTCGAGTGGGATGGTCAGACTTGCCAATCTTTTGTGCAAGGACTGCCATGCGTCGCTAGCTGGATCGAGTTTCAAAAATTCACTGGCACCCACAGAGTTCGTTGTATATGGTCACGTGCGTTGATGTAGATCACGCTTCTTCCGCTCTCGGAACAACACCATGGACCCACAGAGAGACCAAGTGACACAAAATTAACCGCTAGAATCAACCAAGGGCACCCACAGAACGTACATGCTAGGCGATGTATTATGTCGAAAACTGTATAAGTACTGCTCGTTCCCCGTCCGACTTCGCTGTCTGGCACCACCCACTCTCAAGTGATAACGATCTTTTCTCTCTCTCTGTTTCTTTCGTTTTCCTCTTCGGCATAGATTTCCTCTCTGTATACTACTAAGAAAAAGAAGACGTCTTACGCGCCCCATGCCATTTTCCTCGTCTCCCCTTGCCCTTACCACCACCATCGCCATGTCCCACCCGTCCTTCTCCACCGCCATCCCCCTCTTCACCCAGCTCGTCCGCATACTCCGCCACGCCAACGCGCGGTACGACCAAATCGCGCAGCAGCACCGCCGTACCCAGCATCCGACGCACCACGCCAAACGACATGCATACCGAGCCGGTCTCTGGATCGACACGTCCAAGGCGCGCGCTGGCGCATGCCAATTGGTGCGTCCGGTCGACGTGCGTCCGCACGATCGTTATCAGAATCATGGTCGCGACCATAGCGACTCGATTCAAATGCCGGTGGTCCCGGTCCGGCTTCCCGCGGCCTGCATCCCAGAGTGGGTCGCGGGCAGTCTAGACCTACTGTCGCCGCTCGGTCTCGGGCTTCGCTTGAAC
>JBBPOM010001259.1:0-12355 GCA_038091455.1 Leccinum uliginosum | reverse complement strand
GAGGTCACGGTATTGGGTAAGGATAGGGAGAGACAAATCGCTAATGCCATCAATAGCCTGTACTGCCTGCACTCGGGACTCTGCGCTAAGTCCCGGAATAGGTATCGCAGGATCCCTCATAGAGCCGCTCGATTCCCTGATTATGCTCTACCAGACTTAATGTTTGCCCATACATCTGCATCGTTTCCATCAAAGATACGGTGTACGGATACACCCGCTCTTGATGTACTTGTTTCGTGATCATATGTGGCACCTGGAGGTTCAACCACAGCAGGTTCCAGACCTCCCTGAACAGCGTGATCATCTGCGGATCAGCGCCAACCGCGAGGCAGAACCCATCCCACGGAACCGATCTCGCACAGATGTCCGTTCACGAACATGTCTCGTCGGTTGATGAGTCGTACAACTATGTGTCAAAGACCGGTCAGGTGTCGAGCTTCTTGCGAAACGCGGTTGAGTCGGACTGCGGCTTTTGACCCTCTCCATATGATTCCCAACCTTGTCCGAGCACGCCTTCGACACGTTTCAGTCAGGAATTGATCGATTTGTCGACCCCCGCATCTGAGACATGTCGTTGTGATATTTGAACCGGAAACGACGGCGTCAGCCAGCACGGTTCGAGAGAAGTGTGCGCCTTATTGTGTAGACGTTTGATGTGCTCCAGAGTCGATGAGTAGGAGTGATCGGGATCGGGATCGGGATCGTTTGCAGCCGTGTAAACTCAACTTGAAGGTACTAAGAAACGACGACGTCGGAAGGCTACCTTTGGTCGAATGAAATTTAAACTCCCATCCGTGTGACTTTCCTAGCCTGGAAGATGAGAGATTAGCAAAACTTGATAATTTATTAAAGACAGGTTCAAAACGGATGTATGTCACTATGTACTTAGAATCTTGTGTTATCATTTTTGTGTGTGTATTTGTGTGTATTTGGTGTGGATAAATGAAATCCCGTGATCTGAATTACAAATTCAGTAAAATTTTCCTGCGGGTTCGTTGCAGGTACTCGGACGAATTCACGCGAGAAAACCTCCCCAATTTACGTGGGACTCCAGTGGGAGTCGGGGAAGGCCCAATTGTACAAACACACTGGCGATGAGTTGACATTTGTGTGATCAAATGTGGAAGACTCCGAGTCGGAGAATATGTTCTCTCCCCGAACAAATGTTCAAAACGGCGTTTACTGACCCAGGTAGCGTTGGTAGTTTTGATGGGCACAAAATGGTCGCAAAATAAACTTCAGCATACTCAATGGTATAACCAAGTGTACCATTTTGGTGAGTCAGGAGCCTTGCAAGAGTACCTGATTATAGACTTAGCCTTGAATGACCTATGCTAGTAGCAAGGTCATGGTAACCTGGCAAGGCCTGCAATGCTGGATTTCGGACTTTTCGCTTGATAGGCTATGTACCCCGGGCCGTACTACCCGCCGTCCGCTGCGAACGTAGCTCGACCCGCAGGTTGCCCAACTCTTCGCCCCAGTCACGAGTATAGGTATAAATATTGGAAATACATGATGCTCAGTAAACTGCGGACGAGCCAGGTAGCCAACGTTTTGTACAATCCAGGTACTGGATTACAAAAGGAAGCAGAATCAGAATCCAATACAACAGCACATTCTACGGGGGAGGGGAAAGCATAATTTAAAAAAAAAAAGTTGTCCTTCAAAAATATATCGACATGACACTGAGCGAGTTCTATGATAATTGGGAAATAAGTACGACCCGTGAGCGTGCAGGAAAACACACTTACTCCATTGTATAGCCTACAATATCAGCGGATCAAAGCGGATGCCAGAGACAGCGTCAAAGTATCTTCCAGTTGCGGATTTAGGATCGTCTGTAACATAGTTGACATCACGAATATGATTCAGATGCGCTGAACCGTATGCCTCAAGCAGCACGGCTTCAGACTCTTCACAGGCTACCTGCACTGCAGCTAGCTCAAGCACCGCTGTTTTCTTCTTGGAGAGTGCGCGCAGGTACTCTGCGTGTACCTTGCTGACAGGCTTTCGCTGTGGTGAATCCACTGGTCCCCCCTATGTTCAGCGTCAGCGTTGAATACTTCGCTAAAGGAAAGGCAGACCCTTCGGCGAGAGATCCTTAGTAGTTGAGCTGTATACTCCTCCAGCCTACGGGTATCTGGGCTTTTCGGATTGTCGCTAATCGGCAAAGACTCTGTAACAGACTTGGTGACGCGGGGGGTAGCTATGTTCCTGAAAGCCCAGTTGCCAGGAATGAGCTGGTACTCCATAGCTGTCTTCGTGCTCGTGTAAGGCTTGGTGCACTGGTAACTTTCCATCTGAGATGGAGTATAGGTTGGGGTTTGAACTTGAATCATCACGTCGTCTGATGCGCAGAGGGTAAGGGTAGAATCTTGATACGGTTTCACTGTCACGGTGAACGGTTCTTGAGGTGCGAAAGCCGTCCGTGGGAACTTGATGGGAATGTCCAGTTATGCTTGGGCGGTGGTGAAATAACTCCTATTCTGGTCCGGGCTGTGTACAATTCAGCCACCTGATACAGTGTATGATTCAACTGTTCATGGAAGGTTGTACTAGCAAACCGCGGGAGATTTGTGATTGGTCGACTGTGAAGTCATCGATATCGATCAAGTCATGTGACTCAGCGGCCCAAGGAACGATTCCTTACCTTCCTAATGGCCTCACGTTCGATTGTTCTCCGAAGGCGGACTGTGGTCAATGACAGCGTTCGGTTGTTCCCCGAAGGCGGACTCTGGTCGCATCATAGCGTTTGATTGTTCCTCGAAGGCGGACTTTGATCTATATGCTTATGCTGTCCAGCGTGTGGCCCAGGTTGATTTTTTTTAGTTTGGTTATACGGGTTCGGGGGGAGACACGGGACATCGCTTCGAACTGCTTGCAAGCTTTCGTAGATACTTGAGAAAAAGGCACATGATCAAGAAGGGATTTTTGCATGATTCGCCCTCCAACTCGTTAATGTTGTCCGGAAAGACCAAAAAGAACACGCATGTTGTGATACGCACTGCGTTCCAAATCAGCTACTTAGTGCCAGTGGAGCAGCTCGAGCTACAACTCAATCCACTGAAACTCAAAATTTACACATCCTCCCACCGCTACCGCCCCAGTCGATGAAGTAACTTGGGCTGCTCAATGACTCTAAACTGCCAAAGAAGATTTCGGATTAGCAATACCTTATCCGCGAATTTAGAATCCGATCCCTATAATAACGCGTAATCAAGGTGTGGTGAGCGCGGACAAAAGTCCGGAGGGCTTTCCAGTCCGTGGGTCCGTCGAGCGAGCTGCTTAAGGCTGTTGTTGGGAAATGACGGGATATAGTAGCATAGGATGTGGCGCCTTGGAACCCTGCTAAGAAGACGCGCGGTCTGAAAAGGAAAGAGGATAGTATAGTGACAATAACGCAAACGGAGTAGTCGAGTGTGAGTCGTTCGAGGCGTTTGAGTCTCGTCGCAAGTTCGTCCAGACGGGCAAGATGTCCTGCGAGGTCGTCTATGGTTTTACGAGATGCGACTTGATGGGTTCCGAGATGGCACCTCGAGGGCAACCAAGGGAAGTTCGCTACTTCCACATCCCAAATCACCTCAATGGTTCAGCGATTTCAACAATTCGTGGAGTTACCCATGTAAGTGTCTTCAATTTTCGACCTTCGGCTTGCCTAAGGGTTTGAAAATTATATAGGAGGTAGGCAAGAAAAAGAGAAGATTGAACGACAGCAGATTTTCGAAGGACATCACTGTATGGTACAGTTTCTGGCGTCTTGTGCAGTTCAGGAACCTAGGAAAGCGTTCGGAATTTTTCGTCAGTCATGATTTCAATGATCAAGCAAAACTCACTGGTTCTCGCTGGGTCATGGGCTCACCAAAAACCTCATTATCTTTGCGTTGGTACGCCCGCTTGGAAATATAGTATTCTTGTCCGGATCAATGTCAGCGGTGGAAATTACAAAGCGCAGCGTCGACTGCCTCTAAAACGGACGGAATTAGCTTCGGTATTTCTTGTACGGCATCGAGACATTGTGTTCGTAGACCGCATGCTTCGTCTCGATAAAAAAACAAGCTTTAACGTTAGCGTACAGTATGCCATGTCCCCAAAGATAACTTACCTGCTCGGCTCCGCATATCTGATGAAGTACCGGAATATAGATGAAATGCGAACATACTGCCGCCGCTCGGCCTGTTCGTCAAGGTCATCTTCTTGGCCATCTTCTTCGTATCCCGCAACCATCAATCCCGCACCAAGAATGCGCCGATCGTCATTCACCACTTCATCGAGGGAATCGAGCGAGACCATGATTAACGAGTCGGCGTCGAAAAAGGCGAAACGGGACAGGATGGGAGTCCGCTTCTTGCTATCGTCCGGGAGATCTGGCTCTTCACCGAATATGAGCGAATCGCCAGTTTCCCGGATCTCGTACGGCCGTGGGTCGTGTTTGTACTAAGACGAAATTTGGGTCAGATCAACCAAGCGTGTGGACGAGCTGGTTCCCCTCACTAAGCCGCGGAACTGAATCCAGGTTGCGACACTCCGCATGCTAGGGTTTGCAAAGGTGAAGGAGGGGCATGACGATGTAGAAAGGGAACAGGCATGCACTCTGATATCAGCATCATCAACATCCCCACGATCTCGTTTACGGCTGGCATCAGAGGTGGTAGCAGATACCACTTGGTCCACTTGGAGTCACGGTGGTCTTCACAGCCGAAAGAGGCGTCGAGGGTGCGTTGGATGTAGTCCGTCCGAGTCGGTGATTCAACGTTGAAATCTGAACGATGTGTCATCATCAATGCAATAGTCCAACTCAACGAATCAGGGAGAATACCCCTACATGAACTCGTCTACCTCTGCCGACACGCAGTTGGAAAGACCCAATATTATGATGTTGAACTAGAGAATCCAACTTACAGTCGGACTCAGAGCTTCAACGAATTTCTCCGCTTGGGCTTCTTTGTCTTGCGGTTTCGACGGTGAGGGTGAGGGCTAGAGTGGATGTCAGTAGCAAGACTGTCTTGTTCGCTTTGAAGTGGCACTGACCCTCATGGGCTGCCAAACACCGTTGAGTCTGGAACGTTTTCGCATATCCAATGCTGAACCATATTATATTACATAAAGGCCTGGATTGGCCTATCACAAAACATAATTAAATATGTTTGTTGAAAGTTCACGATCGCGTCTTCTGGTAATTTCCCATTTCGAAAGGCTGTGGGTCGTCAAATAGCCAATGGTCTGGATTCTGGAATCAGAACATCCCTACCCGGTCAGGAACCCCGTGTCGGAAGATAGCCGGCTAGCCACTCATTGCGGCAACCTCCACAGTGCGTGGTGTCAGTGTGATTGTACCCTGTGACCATGTGGGTCCCGCGTCGCCCAGAAAAAATGACGACTGAGGAAGGGATAACTTGAATGATATCTACAAAATATTGATAATTCCATTGAAGACAGTACTCGGGATGAGTACGGACCAGGATAATAACACTATATTGTCAGGGTGCAATGCTGGCAGCCTGGCACACGGACTTGAAAGCAGAGATTTGATCAGTGACGAAACACCAAAATCAAATAGCCAAGGGCAGTAAAAAGTTCGCGCGGTCCCGTTTGCAGAGGATTTCCTCCAGACAGAACCCTCCCTGGGAGTCGGGGAAGACCTGTCCTCTACGGGTGTCCAGGAATATGCCTTGAATGACTGGGGGGATTACCTACTAAAGAGCACGTGAGGAGTAGGAGTGGTTTAACAAGCCAATCAGCTGTCAACCGAAATTGGGCATTGCGACTCTGTCTTTGGACTCAGATCCGCATTTGGACTATGAATGGGAAAGTGTGCCGTAAGTACTTGAACCGTTCTCCGGTCCAAGTCCTCGTTGGTCCTCGCGTAGGCTTGCAGAACTCTTCGAATATACAACGTAACAGTGTTGCAACTCGACAGATCGGCCGGAACTTCATACGCTCCCCTTGTCGTGGGAAGCCTTCACAGGAGCTGCGGACGGAAACAACCGTTTGTATAGCCTGAGCTAGCCCCATATGTGAGTATTGGGAATAAATAAAAAAAGGAAGAGTCGGAACAAGCCATATCATGAATCCTGATCTTCCATCAGACCGCCATTTTACGTGTCAACGCCCAGAAGACATAGTCCGAGTCCAGACAGGAGAAGTCACTAGGCGAGCACGGGATCGTACTAGTACGTACCCCGTTTACTCTTTCTGGCACTTCTGGGAGGGACATCGCGCGCTCGGGACCTTTATATCATATAACCAAACTAAATCGACCGCATAAGAAGCAACCCGGATCACCGAACTGAGCATACTGAGTAACTGGTATTACTTGTGTGTCGTACTGATGTCATCTGACAGTCGTGCTTTTCATTATGTTCATGGTCAGATCGCGGCAAATCAGCATGTTGACTCTCAGATTCTCTTATCCATCAATATCGATCTCAGCGGCCCAAGAAACGATACCTTAGTTTCCTAATGCTGACATTCGATTGTTCCTCGAAGGCGGATTCTGGTCTACCACGGCGTTCAATTGTTCCTCGAAGGCGGACTTTGGTCTATGTTTAGGTCAGATCGCCGCAAATCAGCGTGCCAATGTTGACTCTATATATTTCTGCCAGTGACCGTCGCCGAGCCGCATCACTGACTGCCCCACAATATTCAATGGGCTCTGAATTCAGGCCAGACTCAAATGACTTCAATATATCGTTGTTCCGCCGTGACAACACCGTCGGCGACCTCTTCGACTTTGAGGATCATGGTCACGGTACGCACCCAATATTTCACCCCGGGCCCGTACCTTATTCTAACAGTTTCCCAGGCACGTCCCCCGTGCTGTCTGGGACTTGGCCTTCTGATACGGTCCTCGTATCTAATAACCCAGAGACGACTCCGATTCTCACCAGCGACGTAGCAATTCCTGAACCAAGTCTATCGCCGTCGACTATGTCACAAATCCAGAGCCCACCTATTTCCATGATGTCTCAGACTACTGCAGTGGAGACGGAGGATCTGGATTTCGATGACGTCGAAGACCTGGACGACTTGAATGTTCAGCACAATGCTAACTCAGATCCACCGCTGGAGCAGTCGGGTGAGTATTCACGTTGCTTCGTCGCATCCTATTGACATTGTTCAAAAAGTCACCCTCTGTCGAGTCCTTTCGGACGACGCCTTCGACTGGTTCCTCATTCGGATCGACGCCATCTCTATTTACACTCATTACTTGTGTACCACAAACTGTTCGCCTGGCAACGCGACTGCATCTCACGTGGTGCGCTGCATCAATCAAGCGATCCAATTGATTCGCCGAGTCCAGCCCACCCCAGAAGGGTGGAATCCAGAGGACGGTATGTTGTCCGTTCAGCTGAAACAGAGCACTGAGGCTAACCAGACCTTAGTGCCCATCAAATTTCTAGACAAATCTTGCAACACCAACATGTCAGACTCTATTTTTCGAACTGCATTCAGATCTGAGGTATATTCATTGCATTTTCTTCTCCCATCATTGCCTGATCTCCGAGTCGTTTAATCAGATTTCGACCGCGAGGGATGCGCTTATTCAAATGGCGTATGGTTCAACACGTAAACTTCTCGTACCATCCCACCAACAACTCGACCAGTTCGAATACCCGAGAATCGTACTTCTTCAGAGCCTCGATGACGTTGAGACCGCGTCGCACTGGAGGTCACTGGATGGGGATCTCTTATGGGACGATCGATACGGCTATCAATTGTTTCACGTTGACTTCCTCGAAAGTGACGGATCAACGGCGGTAAGCAAAACGTCTATCTGTTCTGGGATACATCTGACCCACGTTACAGATAATGTGGTTCGGACGACTGGAAATTCGCGAATTTCTGTCTCACTTCTTTCATCGATCACGTTCAGTCGGTTTTATCGAGGTGTATCAACGCGTCCGGAATGACCTTGGTCTCGACATGTGGGTTGAAATCAGTCATGCAACTGACCCCATGCTTGCATTTGGTCTGGCATGGGTACGTTTTTTTCTTAATTCAGAAGTGTTTCATTACAACGTTTATTAGATCATCGCGGTGATAGACGCGGACGTATTACATAACAAGCGCTTTGTGGACACCACTATGGTCAGTAAACGCCGTTTTGAACATTTCTTCAAGATCTACGAGAGAATCGTTGCCTGGTTCAGCACTATGAGGGATCCTGCGATACCTATTCCGGGACTTAGCGCAGAGTCCCGAGTGCAGGCAGTACAGGCTATTGATGGCATTAGCGATTTGTCTCTCCCTATCCTTACCCAATACCGTGACCTCGTTTACTAGATTCTGTGACGGATTGTAGCAAAAGCAATTGTAGAATATCTGATAGCTATAGCTGGTTAGAATGAACATATTTAACAGTTAAACAGTTGTCTGCCATACACTTTGAGTCTCTCGTTTCGTCTTGTCAGCCTTCTAGAAACTGAGGTGGTTTTCAATGAGGCAAAGCAACCGTACACCGTATCGTTGATCGGATGGAAACGATGCAGATGTATGGGCAAACGTTAAGTCTGTCAGAACATAATCAGGGAATAGCGTGTTTTCGGAGCTGTTGATCAAGATACTGCAGGCTGCGGCACAACTTGGGGCCTGGTAACTATGCTGACTCGAAGGATATGTACCGCACGGTGACATGTATACTTTCAAGTTCATCACTAGCGTGGCAGACGTGGCAGTAATGTTTCAACAACGTTACTTAATACTGTATCTATTAATATCATTGGCGTGTTATCACGAAATTGGGTATTCCCAGGAGTCGGAGACTTGGCGCAAGAGCACCAGCTACAATGATCAAGCGCTGACCCCAGTGAGCGAGAGGACGGCATCTGGGGATTGACTTTTCCTGTCAAACGTCTCCATGTCCGACTGACTCGGACTCCATGCCACTCTGTCACGGTGGCGGACCGTGACACCCCGACGGGGTCCCGACCTTCTTCTGCCTTGTACGTAGGCGCAAACTTGAACTACCCATGTCCAGTTCCTCCGCCTATTACCTCCCTCTCAAGACGCCCTGGCATTTTCCCCGCCCTTGCTTGTCGCCGTTATCGAACATTGTCCGTTTGGAGCGGCCTCGTACTTTGGGGGTGACCATAAGCATTGAGTTCCTGGAAGTAAGGAGTGACTCGCAAGCTTATCGAGTGGCGTTAGACTATCGCATCGGTCGATGCAATCCAGGAGAATATCGAAGGATGTCTCCACCTAGCAGTATCATCAGCGACACAGAGATGCAATACTTGGAGCAGGCAGGGAGACCTCGAGCGACTCCAACATGATGCGGTTTTTCCCGTTAGGCCCCCGTGTATCGTCGTACGTCCGGTAGTTCCACGTGTCCACGATGGTTGCTCCTGTGGTATGCTCTCATCGAGTCTCCACGTCGACGTGGAGGCGTCGACCTTGAAAGAGTGTAAGCCTGGAAAAGGGCGGCAGCGGAGGGCCGTCCTCGAATCCGGATACTTCTCGATACGTATCACCAAAGAACGTAACGAGGGAGGACAGCATCAATCTGAGGTTGGTAATCGGCTCATGCAACGTGTCGTGATTGGGCTGTTGGGGGGGAACAGAGACGGGCGTGGATGTACCGATTCACGCTCGCGGCGGTGTGGGTGACATTGATGGGCAACATGACCGTCCTTAGCGGATTACCGACCACTATCCGTGCCTCGGCTGTATATTGTGGAGGAAGATAAGACGATCAGCTCGGAGGATCAGATCGCACAGGCGTACACACTTACGATCGCAGATGGTGTTGTACTCTTGCAAAATGTGACGCCAGTGATACATCGACCTAAACTCACCTGCAGCGGGCATAATGTTTCCGAAACCGTAGCCTCCGACCATGAACACGAACTGCTCGACACCGTCTAAGAGCTCAGGGTGCGCAGAGATGAGCACTGCGACATTAGTCATCGGCCCGCTCGACACAATGGTGACATTGCGGTACTCCCGTTCCAGGTCTTCCTGAGGGCATTAACCATGCACTGGAGGGCAGAAATGGGTTTGCCGTCGTCGCCTCGCGCGAGGCGCGCTTGTACTTCGGGGCCGTCCGGCGCGATCCCGTCCTCTCCATGTATTTCGGGGCAGTATTTGGGGCGCTTCTTGACAATGGCCTCGACGAGCCGGGATACACCTTGATGTGGTCGGGCGCGGCGAACGCGTGTAGACATCTGGCCGCGTTGATGGCGGTCCATTGGACGGTAGTGTTTCCGTGGATCTGTAATATGTGGTCTGTAGAAGTTGAGAAAGGTCAGAAAGGCGGCTCACTGTGGAAACTCCGAGGAGATCAATATTTTCGAGGTGTATCGCTAACAAGATTGCAGTTGCATCATCCTGGCCCTTCAGAATTACGGGTTATGCAAACTTGGCATCACTATCGAAAGGTGAGATACATACAGGATCGGAATCCAACCACAGAAGTATTTTTTCTTTCATGACTGATTTTGAATGGGTGGGCACAGGCGGCTACCGTGCGTGCCGTCTGCCACGAAGTCGTATGTCACTTGAACAACTTTACCTTGTTGCAGCTTGATAAAACGTGGAGTAAGAATAAAGCTTACCCTCGAGTGATATTTATGGCAAGGTTCTAAGAAAGTGCGAACTGGTACACAATCATTTCGAATCTCAGCGACTCGGATTGCCCCTGGCTGGCACTGGACTCGGCGGACTCGTCTGAGTCACGGTTGCCATCCGACTCGGAAGGGAGTTGATGACTCAGCATCTTCTGATCTTAACATGCACGGTGCTCGTCTAAAGCTTGTCGTTTTACACTTTCTACGATGTCTACTTCAAGTTTCCCACCCATCATCAGCAATGAAGGCCAAATTCAGGCCCCTCAACGACCGCCCACCCCTCCACGTAAGCTTTGCAGCGAGAGGTATTCACGTACGCCAAGTCTCGCCATCAAGTAGTAGCGCGCGTCCTACTCCGCTTTCTTACGGGCGCAAAACTTTCCCGCTCTTAAACTACGCGATCTGAGAATACCCCATCCATAAGCCATGACTCACGTTGCGTGGAATTGTGATGCTAAACGTCTCGCTACGGTGGGCATCGACAAGGCCACCCGAGTGTGGACTCCAGAGACGAGCGTGAGCCCATGTGCGTTGCACTATGTATGATTGCTTTCTTACTCACACGAGCTTAGATGGAGTACAGAGCCGCGACCCACTTCTCTGGAGGTCATTCCGACGATGTCGACTATGTCTCGTGGAATCCAACCCACCCCGAGTTGTTCTGTACATCTAGTCAGAGGGACAGGCGGATCGTTTTCGGGGATGCGCGACGTAAATTTCATCATTCCGTCTTAATTCTTGCACGCTAACGATCGGGTTCAGGAAAGTCGCCACGTGCCACAGATACAATTACAAGTGTCGCCCGTACAAACCAACTATACTCCGGATGGCAAATCTCTGTTGTACATTTCTGCAAGGCAGCAGTTGTTCTTCCTGACGTACGGGAGAGACAACGAGTCATCTCAAGATGCATGGCAGATTTCGGATAAAGATGGCGTAAGGGCTTTCACTCCGAGTCCATTCAAAATACTTACATCTAACTGCACGTCCTACAGACCATCGTAGTATCGACCGCCATGTATCAATCATGTTAGAGATGGTATCATCTTGATACATCACACTGAACATGCCCTCCGCATCATGGACTCGTCGTTGACACTGCGAGAAAGTCCAGCCGCCCACGTTGGTGGCTGCGTTGCAGTAGCACTCGATCCCCGAGGAAGGTTGACAAGTCTCATTACGTTTATTGCGTGCATGGCGAGTTGACGCGACTACCAAGGTAGCTCGCTTCTGGCGGGTACGACTCAATAGTCAACATATTTGACTTGAACGAGTGGATTTGCGCGCGGACAACAGCATCCTGCGAGTACGTACTCCGTTTAGAGTTGTCTTCTTGTGTCTTACTTCATATTGTCGTCCAGAAATGCCATCAATGCCCTCAGTTTTTTTGTTCGATGGCGAATATCTGGCAGTACTGGATCATACATTGACATCGTACGCCGCTTCTTTTCATCTTTGTGTCTCGGGGAACATTCTGATCTCGTCGCGACGCAGTGCGCAACAGAGACGACAGTTCCACTTCATCGCGTTCCAGCTAGTCACCGACAGTCACGTGGCACCCGTCGAGATCTTTATCCACGTTTTTATTTACTTTTATTTGCACGTGTCCTCGGTGCCTGACTTTGCCCTACGTTTTCCACTCTCTTGATATAGCGCACGGCACTTTTTTTTTTTGTACGTGCAATTATTTCTCATCTTCCTTTCCGATCGTTGAAACGTTGAACGTTGATCGATGATCGATCGTGATAATCTCTCTTTCACATGGTACCTGGTTTGATCATATGCTTTGC
>JBBPOM010001258.1:0-12362 GCA_038091455.1 Leccinum uliginosum | reverse complement strand
GATAAAGCGGCGAGTTATAATAAATTTGGCTCTGCTATTCTGATTGTTGGAGCAGTGGTCTGAAGCAATTGCTCAACTTTGTATCTATACATGGCGAAGTACTCTATCATATTCAATCCACTTGGTCGGCAAGGCTGAGTAGAACTCATGCATACTCTCCCTCATGTAATAAACATAACAGATCTGCCCTCCATGAGCTGCGCTAACGCCATGATGAACCAACTTTCCGCTGAGAAAACATACCGAACCAGAATTGTAAAGGAATCGTACTCCAAATGTGCTCAGCTCGAGAATAGCCTCTTCATAATCGCCCACAGAAAGCATCAAGTCAAACCAGTGAACGTTGGTCTTGGGATCCCGGTGTAGCGGCGATTCTCTGTTTGTGATCAACGTCATCGCGGTGAAGACGGTGTACCAATGCTGTAAGCCTTCGTGTAAATCCACTACTTCGTCATCCTCTCTCAAAGTCTTCATGACGTATCTACCGGCGGCGTACAGTTCTGGATGAACGATAGCGAGCAAACAATTGAGGAGCTTTGTTGTTTGCCTATTGGCCTGCAGCCATGCCCTTGTTGCCGCACGTTTTTGATTTTTGAGAAGTGGGGATGAAGAAGGCAAATCATCTGTTGTCTGAATGCATTGTGTTTAGCGACACAAACAATGTTCGCCGATTGAGCTCACTTCGTGTCCCTGTTGATGCCATGCCGCCGACACATTTAACCATCCAGAAATGTTTGGCGACTTGAAATACTGGGGATGACATCGCCATGATACATCTCCCTTCTTGCTTGTCTTCGGCGAGTTCAACAATTGTTCTGCCAACTTCGTGTAGTGAATAATCTCTGTCTTGAAGTGAACGAATTATTCCCAACTCGAAGGAAACTGACATTTCAGAGTTACCTTCCGCTGCTGCGTTAAGATTCCCGGCAAATACCAGCATAGGATTCGATCACGACAGTCAACTATAACTGTAGGACTGGTGAGGATGGATGGCGACTCCTTGCCAGTGTACCGGTATAAATCGATCGGCGGGAACCTTGCCGCCAACTGGTTTTCGACTGCCAGATTTTGGCCATCATTTCGTTTGCCAATCGCCTCGGCGTAAACCTCCGCGTCCCACAAAACGCTAACTACAATGGCTCAGTAGGAACAAGATGCCGAATCGTTTGTGACTCACCTTTATTCTGGTACGCACTGTCTAACACACTTGCCATATGACCAAGTTCTTCATCTAACGAACGGTCCATCAGCCCCTCCTGCGAGCAATGATACCTTAGCGCTTGAAGGAACATGACAGACTGAGCGAACTTCCTGCCAAACACGGCGAGTCCTGAACTACAACCCAAATCGAATTACAATTATTACGAAATAAAGAAACTTATCCATACTCCAATCGTACAACGTTTATAAGACGGCGAAATTAAACTGCTACAGGATTTTTGAGCTGCCCATCCGCTATCCCAGCCCTTTCTAGCAGTGTGACGATCCTTGTTTCCAAAGGCCCGGAGTCTGGTCCCATCTCAGAGAGTCGTTTCTGCAATGCGTCGTTGACCTCGATGTCCTTCAGAAGTGTTGACTGAAGCTTGTCGATTTGAGGGCGCAACGACTGAGCTCGCTTCTGAGCGAGGAGTTCCAAGCATGTCTGGAAGCGTTGATCCAATAACGCTGCTTCGGCAGCCTGCTGCTTGAGTGTCGATTCTGCTGCAGTAGCCCGTGTTGAAAGGCTTGCAATGGAAGCCTCCAACTTAGCGATCTTCGCGTCGCCGGGATTGCTTTTGGGAGGGTCGGCGACGTTGCTCCCAGTATTGGGATCCTCATTGGTATCGCTGTCTTCATCCAGCTGGTCGATCTCCATGGAGTCGGAGTCCTCCGCCTTAACGACGAAAGTTATCCACTGTCGCCTCGCTATGAAAGGAAATGAAAAACATACCTGCTCTGGTTCAACTTCAGTCACCCATCCACCGTTGTCGTCGTCTTCGGTGACGGGATCCATTTCTTTCTCCTTTCCCTTGCCCTTCTTCGAAGACTTGGACGATTCGGCTCCCTTGGCCTTGGAAGTTGAAGGTACCGTCGTGGTACCGTCGCCATCAGACTTCGCCTTGATCCTGGAGGCGAGATGTCCCCAAGATTTGGCCGCGTGGATAGTATTTCCATCGCAGTCAACGATTTCCGGGAGGTCCTGCAAAACCCCGCACTTGCTCTTGCGGGACGCGCAGGGACCGCATGGCTTGAACTTGCCGGCGTCGGTGGTATTCGCCGTGCAGGGGAGGTCCTTGGCTGTGCAGTAAAAACATTTCTAGTTTCTTGTCAGGAAGGCTAGAATGAAAGAATAAGGTACGACTCACAGGGTTGAACAACATCGTCATCTGATTCGCAGTCTCCTTCGCCGATTCTTTCTGCGCGGTTACCCTCTTCGCCGCCGTTTCCTTCTGCGAGGATGTATCCTTCGCCACTTCCCTAGACACCTTGCGACGTTTCCTTCTCTCCTGTGCTGAGACCGCGTTCCCATCCTCACCATCCTTGCTCCCTTCGGCATCGGTCTGCGCTCCTCTTTTGATGCCACCAGACCGCGTGGACCCACCTGCACCATTCTTGCTACCTTCGGCGTCGGTCTGTGCTCCTCTTTTGATGCCACCAGTCCGCTTGGAATTGCTGACAGGCCGTATTACGACAGTCGGCAGAAATCGATTCCACCAGTGTGTGGACATGTGGCCAAGGTCGGCGTCGGAGGGGACTGACGTATCTTGAATGATGTGGGGTTTCCAACGCGACTTGGCGATGAAGTCGTCGACCAGAGGGTTCTTGTCGAAGATCTCGTCCAATGAGATCTGGTCCGGTGCCTTGATTTGGAACTTGACCGCAAGCTCCATGACGATGTGCGGGATCCGGATGCTCTGGACATATTGCTTTTGAAAGCAATTTCTGGCGTTTTTCTGATTGGGGGAGGTTAGAGCTTCACAAGACGCGGATATGTTTGCACTCACCACTTCCTCGGCAAGCAAATCGATCCATTCTTGTCGTCGGGGATCCCCGACTCGGGGAAGCGTGAGGGCATGAAGGATCCTTGCAGAGTGAGAGTAGAGGGAGACCTGAAGTTCCTTCGGGGAGGCGGAGGAACTCATGATGGTATGGGATCAAAAGCTATCGGAACCACGAAGACTCGGTATATACACCAAGTGGAACTCGGCGGGCCGCGGGCGAGAACAATGGTTTTGAATGTGGATTACTTACCACACGTCATGTGCTTTGTCACACTTTCCAAATTAAGACTGTGATTCGGAAGCTGAGTCTGAGTAATTTAGCGATTAGCCGAACGAAGAAGCGTAGTACCGGCAAGGTCAGGTGCACCAAATGCTAAGTACCCTGTAGTAGACTAACTTGTACGAAATGAGCGAAAATGTAATACATTTACATAGTCATCCTCGGAATACACGCCGTTCTTGAATTAGACCGAAACACCTTTCTAGCAGCTGGATCCTCTCTTGTATGCGGAACTCATTGATTGCTTCCTTCTCAAGGTCGTCAAGTAAGGCGTTGAGGTTTTCCCGTTTCTTCCGCAGATTCTCTTCATTAGCGTCGATGAGTTCCTGTAGTTGCTGGAACCTTTTGGCGACAGTGTCGAGCTGGTTGGTAAGATTTTGGAGGGTCGTACTGGGACCAGAAGCTTTCGAACGTCGAGAATTCACAGATGGGATACGGATATAAATCGGCGACGGCTTTCTTGCTTTCCTTTGCCGCGGATGTTTTACTGTTCATTGACCATTGGCTTGAGAACATATACATAGCGACAATGTGAAATATTACCTTCTTTCATAGTCGCCCTTGGATGGCTTGATCTCTTACGAAGTCGCCTCTTACAGAGTCGTTTCAACCACTGATCAGCGCCACGAGAATAGATGGTGCTGGGAACCCGTTCTTCAGCAATGATACGGTCCTGCAGATGGCTGCGGTAAATGAGAGGGTCGGCGTCTCGGATAGGATGGATATTCGAGTGGTTACTGTGGAGGCGGAAGTATGCGCTCGCTAGAGTGGTGGGGACTTTGATTTCAGGGTCGGCGTTCGCTATGTTAATCGCCGATGTCTACTGGGATTGAGCAAGTGCTTTCCAACCAAACAATGAAAAGAAACATGCTGGCTCACCGCTTCTATTCCCTTGATCAATTCTTTTTCCTTGGATTTTTTATACTTGCAGCTCGTTGCGTTGATTCTGCTCGAGTGGAAGAGCACTTCGTCTTGCGGTGTGATATTTGCATCGTCGTCGTGGTGGCGCCCCGCGCTGCGGAGTGTGTGCGTGGGTCCCATCTTTTGTTCTGTCCTCGTCCTTTGTAAGGTCTTGAAGTTGAATGACGGTGATGATTTGGAAGGATGGAGTACAAGGTTGAGGAAGGCAAACACGATGCGTACTCCGAAAGATGCCGAGTAAAGCGCCATAAAAGCAAAAACGCTTAAGTAAACTCTGTTTGTGCTGACCGATTGGCACGGTTTGGTATCGGTATTGCCGATGTGACTGACTGAAGTTACATTCGCCGAACTTGAATGTAGATACCGCAAAGCCCGCTCATAAAATGACCTGCAGATGTGCCGCTGCTTTGTTTTCATTGCCCTCGTCTCGCCGTGGCCTGTCGCCATCATCATCCTGGTTCTCGTCCGTCCTTTCCGCATAGGCACAGCTTCTTGTTCATTCCCACGACTATATGGCGGGCTTCTCTTGTATGGTACCTGACATGGACACCTCGGAGGTAGAAGCTTCACCGGCCTCACCCGCCACCCAAATCGTTCCCACGAAATGAACCGCCGTTCAGCCGCATCAATCAACGCACTTCCTCACCATCCGCTGTAGGCCAACTCCTCCGTTGGCATTCGCTTCACCACCATCGGCTGAAGGCCGATCTGCACAACCACGCATGAATGACGCCGGTGACCATCCAGCAAACAATTGGGATGCAGATGCCGACATGGACTTAGAAATGGCAAATGAAATTGAGTAACATCTTCATTGTCTTAGGGAGTAACAATCACATAACGGCTACGATCTCGGTCTTTCCTGCCATCGCGATCGACACGTAGCCACCTCTCCCTCCGCCTCTCCATCTCCCTCGCCTACTCTATGCCCACTCTAGACTTCGTCCAAGCCAGCGTGCCCCCATGATGTCGATGGGGTGTACTTGCAACATCACGCAGCTATGACATGACGAAGATGGACGCGACGGCAACGAGGATGGCATGCCATGACACAGCGAAATGAGGTTTTCGCTGTGTCATGACATGTCAAACCTCTTTCACCTGCTGCATCATCGATGTGAGGACCAACGCAGGTATCAGACAAGATACATACCGTTTACCCATCACAGGTATCGGACAAGATACATACCGTTCACCCATCACAAGACACCGAATTGTGTGAGAACGCTAGAACGCCTGTGAGGAGGAGGAGAGGGTATGAAATGGCTACGACATGGGAGAAGACGATAAGAATGGTGGGACTACGACGAGGGTTTATATACCTGAGGAGAGTACCTTCACGTGATAACGAACGATGACGCATGTCGTAAGTATTTCGTCTGATGCCGAGTAAAGTGTTTTCCTCACCGATTGGCACCGGCTAGGTGTTGGTTTTGCCGATGTGACTGACTTCAGTTACATTCGCCGAACTCGGATGTAGATACCGCAAACTGCTCATAAAATGGCCTGCAGGTTGCAGTCGCTCCTCTCTTCTCGCCGTGGCCTGTCCCCATTGTCATCCTGGTTTCCGTCCCGTCCCCGTCCCCGTCCCTGTCCACCCCTGACCTCGCCGCCTAGCGTGCAGGAGTGACTGCACAATGTGCAGTCATTGTGCAATCATTCCTGCAAGCTCATCATTCAATCATTGGCGATCGTCAGACTAAATTATTGTTGCCATGGATACTATTCTCAACCAGAAGCGTTGGAACGAGGGCAAGGACAAAGACAAGCTCTACTGCGTCTACGTTGGAAGCTTACCCGGGCCCCGGTGACGTCCTCTACCTCCATTCCCGTTTGCCAGAGCGTTCTGCAAAGACGAGTGAAAGGTTCGGTGATGAGTCTCGGCCAACATTCCTACTAATGTCAGCGGATTCAGTTACTCAGTTCGCCATCCATTTAATCCGGCGATGTCTTCTACCTCCATTCACGTTTGCCAGAGCGTGTTGCAAATATGAGCGAGAAGTTCGGTGGCGGATCCCTCCGTATAATTGGAGCCCAGGGAGGTGATGTCTCGGCCTACATTCCTACTAATGTCAGTGGATTCAATTACTCACTTCGCCATCATTCTAGCGTGCTGCAAAGATGAGCGAGAAGTTCGGCGGCAGATCCCTCCGTATGATTGAAGACCAGGGCGGTGAATGTCAGTGGGTTCAATTACTCACTTCGCCATCATTTTAGCGCGCTGCAAAGATGAGCGAGAAGTTCGGTGGCAGATCCCTTCATATGATTGAAGTCCAGGGCGGCGATGTCTCGGCCTACATTCCTACTCATGTCAGTGGATTCACTTACTCAGTTCGCCATCATCTTCACAACCTCTGCCTCATGTTATTTCAATCACGGACGGTCAAATCTTCTTGGAGGCTGAGCTCTTCTTCCGCGGCATCCATCCTGCCATCAACATTGGTCTCTGTCTCCCCTGTCGGTTCGGCTGCCCTAGACGTCAGTCATCCTGCCAGCTCGTGCTGATGTGACCGAATCGATCGTCTTCGTGAGTTAGTTCATTCGTTCGCTCTTCCCCTACAGACTCGTGCTTGCAGAACAGCGCGCGCCGTGATCATTTTAACTTCGGCAAGTTTGCCGGCGAAGATCAATGCATAGTAAAGGCGTCATGAGTTGTCTGTTGACGAGTTTCCGGTAAGTTTTACCGCATTGTTTTCAACCTTTCCCCACGACAGGTTTCTTCCTTGGACTATAAAATTACCTCCTGCGCATTGTTTCCTCCCTCAATATCTCCACCTAACTTCGTTTACACTGCATCTACTTTGCCGTTGATCATCATGCCTGGCGTCGCTTTTACCGAGGCTCAAACTAAGGTCTTGAGTTCTGCAATTCAAGATTACCAGCAAATTACGGGCAAAGATCGTGTTGCCGAAAGGGAGAAGCTGATTGCTGATCTTGCATTGCAAGTGAGTACTGCTGATGAGCAGGAGGATGAGGAGGGAATGACAACAATTAGGGGTGTAAGTTCATTTCAAGTTCATTTCTTGACAAAGGTTAATCTCAATGGTAGTCGGTCAAAAATTGGCTGTCGGCCAATGCAAGAGAGCCTCGGAATGAGGCAGAATTCTTTAAGACAATTAGTTGGTACTCTGTGTTTGTGGATAAGATGGCGGAAGAGATTCGGTCGGCAACTGCGGAGCTTACCGATACTCGCCCTGGTTCGAAGGAGTACATCGCTTTCCACCGAAAAGCAGCTACGGATATGGCGAAGCAGTTGACAATGGAAGAGGTCTCGGCGTACGAGAAGATCGCAGAGGATTGGAATGGTCAAGGTGCACCTTCGAGAATCCAGCAGAAGTAAGTGTTCGAATAACCGGTGGTGCAGGAAACTGATTTCTTGAATTAGGGAACGGAGCCGGCATCTTACTCAGTTTTTCAAACAGCTTAGCCAGACCCTGCCATGGAGACGATTCGGCATCCGGATGGCGATGTTTTGGGGTTGTGAGGACGAGGACAGAAAGATATATCAGTCTTTGTGAGTTTCATTTTCATTTGAAAGTATGGCTATTTGACAGTAGATAGCACCGACCACAATGACAAACATGGCCATGCGAGGAGGTTCGCCGAACTATTCCCTGAAGAGTTTAAGGGAATGAATGATCAATGGGGGAAGTATCTTGCACGGATATACAATAGTGAGCAATCATGTTCTTTCAAATGTGCTGAACCTCATTCTTGTTAGATGAAGCAGGAGAGACCACGGAGAGACCTTCCGCACCGTCCATCAAAATCGGAGACGAAGGACAGCCTTTGCTTCCGGATGTCAATTTTGGCGAGATGAAACTGCATGATATGAAGATGTTGCTGCGAGAGTATTTGACCAAGTGTTTCCAACGGAGCACCGGCGACCGCAAAGCCAAGATTCCCTGGGGGCAGTTACAGCTCGAGCCGCATAGATTCATCGATTCTGAGGCAGAGTATCTGCCGCCTGGGATCACTCTGGTCGATCCATCACACCTGAGGCAGATACCTTTGACTCAGATCCTGAACCATCTGAAGGATCGGCAGGATGACGATAGCGGTGGTGTGGTTTTCGCATTCAAGGCGGGATGTAGGAAAAGCTCTGAAGACCGACTAACGCCATTTGGGAGAAGGAATGTATCGCACTCACGCTCGCCAAATGGACATCGGCGTGTTTCGCAATCACCGACATCATCATCCTCACTAGTTGACGATGAGACACCTCGCCAGGCACCATCGCGGTCAAGAGCAAGATTTTCGTCGCCAGGCTCAACAACACCCGCTGAGGAATTTCCCCAGGACATATTGCCTGTGGCTCGCCACCAATTGCAAGAAAGACCGAGAACTCCGTCATTGAAAGGTAAAACCAACATGACTGGATGTCTTCGCTATAGGCTGACTTGTTTAATCTGTTTAATCAGTTGGACCGCCAAGAGGGGCAAAGAAACTGAAGAATGCTACTTCAAATCAGTCGTCGTCTCCAGATAGCGAAGAACTTCCTCGTAGGGCACCATCATGATCAAGGCTAGTAAGATTTTCGTCGCCGAGCTCAACACCACCCCCTGGGGAATTTCCCCTGGACAGCTCGCCTGTGGCTCACCGCCAATTATCAGCAAGACAGACAACGGTGCCATTCAAAGGTAAATCAGCAAGATTGAATGTCTTCGCTATAAGCTGACTTGGCTTGACCAGTTGGACCACCAAGAGGGGCAAAGAAAGTGAAGAATGCAGCATCATCTTCGGCGACAACTACGCACCGGCAAGAACTATCCTTTACATTCCAGGATTCAAGCCATAACAGGGAGTTTCGGCGAGGATCTGCTGGTAGTCCCTCTTATTCAAATGTTGACATCGACTCCCAAATGGCATTTCTTGCGACACTTAGCAAGTTAGATGAATACCGAAGATTGGTTGCTGTACTGCGCTTAGTTCTGGTGAGATTCCTTCTTCTCATTGTATTGTAACTTCTAAGGGCCAACAGATTAGAAATGAGGATGCCAACGATGTCTTGTCTATTCCAGGGCAAATTGACTGGGAATATGACTTGTACTCGTTAACAGGAGAGAGTCACACATGGTCTAAAGAACATGATCACCTCTTCTCTACTGACATCTTCGGTATTCAAGGTGATCGCTGTGGACGCGACCAGTTGACTCAAGTAACACTGTTTGCCGGTTTGCTTCTTCGGGACAAAGACTTGGTCAGCGGCAAGAGATCTACCATGTCGGTGTATCCGACAGTGTCTGAAGAGCTTCGTCAAGCTGTGATCGGTGAAGACGATGTGGAAGATTCCATTCTTCCATGGTGCCTGCGCATAGAGCAGCAAATTAGAGACGCACATTCGAAGAAGATCAACCAGAGACCCTGCCGAGCGCCGATACATTGTCATACATTTGACGATACGCTCAGCTTCTTGTCATCGCTAAGCCGAGAAGGACAGTATAGGCAATTAGTTCTGAGGCTGGAAAACTTGAAGGTGACATTTCAAATATTTTGACCAACATCTCGACTAATAGAATGTAATAGGGTGGATCGAACACAGTTGACGGTTCATTACCCTCAAATTTCACGGAGAAATATGCTCTTCATCATGCAGGAAGTGAGGCTCACATGCTATGGAAGACATGGATATCTAAAGCACGTGTCAGACTTGATGCCAGTTGAAGGGAAAACACCGCAGCCTCGGTTACATGACAGTGCATGTCATGTTTTTCGGCATGATTTTGCAGGACTTGGAGATGAGGGACTCCAATCAGGTAACATGTGCCAGTGCATATCCTCACATTCCAGGCTACTTGGCGGATTCGCAAGTGACTCCAAAGGACGTCGAGTTCATTTTGAGCTGGTGTGCCGACATGGCGAAAGCCATTGGCAATCAAGACGGGGATGTTGGACCGGCGAAGGCCGCTAAACATACCAGGGGGCGTGTGGACGAGGGTCCAGCTGCTAAACGCACCAGGGCTCAAATGGACAAAGCTTCGGAGGAATCACCACCGCCGAGGATCAATAGGGCAGTGGTTGAGATCACGGTGAAAAAGAGCATGATAAATAGATAGAATTGTCATATATGCCTTCTGTTCGCCGTAAACTACCGTTTCGAATTCTCATATGACATCTCTTCGCCGTAAAATACTGCTTCAACTCGATGAACCACTTCCTCCTGGAACCCAGTCGGCAGGCATGGGCAAAATATGGCTACTGTGGGACTGTACGCTATGATGCATCAGTTCGCCGACCTTGTGATTGGACACTAGTAATTGGTTAGTATCCGCTTGCATGGACACTGTCTTCATGGCGGTTACATCATGCCGGAGGTTTTCATGAACAGTTGTATCTTGCTGGATCGCCGACTGCAGGACATCAACCATTCTATGCCAATCGTGTTCCTGAAGTCCAGCCGCAGATACCCTTGCCTGGAGCCTGTCTTTAAGGGCAGCGACATCCGACTGTTGCCGATCCAGCTCGGTGCGCATGTCATCCGTCTCAAGGTTGAATTGCGCGATCGACAAATCGAGCTCCCTGACTTTTCGGTCAAACTCAGTCATTTTGTTGAGCTGCATCAGGAAAACAGCACATTGCTTATTGCCAATTATTTGACTTATGTCTTGCTTGTTATCCTTGCCTGGCTCAAAATAATACAAAGAAGTGGTATAAGTAATTAAAGGCTGTACATGACACCGTCCCGGCATGTCAAGAACATTTCATTCAAGTCAAACCAGTGTGACCTTCATTTTAAGTGCAAAAATAGGTACAAAGCAAAAAAAAAGTATAAATTTTTATTCAAAGATACAATAAGTACAATAATTATACAGTGGTACGTAGAACGACAAGAGCGATGCTAAAAACGATGTCAGCGAGAAGAAAAACACGACCAAAGAATGACATACGTCGAAGCGGTCAAGTAAAGGCCATAAGCGATGGCATATGAGAAAATTTCTGCCAGATCCCAGGCATCCGACGGTGTCATCGAGGGCAAGACACGATCAACGGACAGTGTCATGATGGTATCGAGGGAAATCGAACTTGAATGTGAATGTGAATGTCAAGATAGCGAAGCAGACGACGTACGGATGGTGACAGCACAAGCATAGATCGAGTATTTGCGCAAATATCAGCAGCACCGCGTGCAGCATCCGTGGCGCATTCAACTGCAATACCGACATTCGCGCGGGAGAGCGCTGGAGCATTATTGGCACCGTCACCAGTCATAGCGCACAAGTGTCCCAAACCCTGCAAGTGCTTGACAATTTCGTACTTGTGTTCGGGGAAGACACCAGCAAAACCATCTGCATCCAAAATCGTCATGTTGCGAGTGCAAAGCTCAATGATGATACCCGTCATACCCTTGGTTACACGCTTCAACTTTCCAGATGACTCCTCCAGGTAGGTTATTTCCGTTCGCTTGTCCACGGGATTGAACGGCTTGAAATCCAAAAGTTTGATGCCAGCACAAGCGCAAGAAGTGTCACCGAGAGCGCTGACAATGGAATTGCATCCTGGTTTTCTGTACGAGAGGCGTACGCGACAAGCAATATGACGTTGTCGGCAGAGAATGGACCGTAAGTCCGGATGGTAGCCTTGTCGATGGTGAGCTTGTTGGTGGTAAGGGTACCCGTCTTGTCAGAGCAAAGGATCGTGACGCCAGCGAGTTCCTCGATGGCGGTGATGCGCGTCACAATGATGGCCTTGTGCTTGGAAAGCTGCTGAGCGCCAATAGCGAGAGTTACGGACAAGACAGTGGGCATAGCAATTGGAATACCACCGATCAAGAGAACAAGGATGTTGTTGAGACCACGACGATAGTTGTATCTGAAGCCGGCATAGAGAACGAGAATTTCAGCAACGACGAAGATTCCGATGGAAACCAAGCAGAAGGAGCCGATTTGGGCCAAAATCTTTTGCAAGTGACCGGTAGTGTCGTCATCCTGACCGACGAGAGAAGCCGCACGCCCGAAGAAAGTATTGGCACCAGTGGAAATGACGACACCTTCGGCTTCACCCTGTTTGCAGGTTGATCCGCTGCGGAGGGCACATCAGCACGAAGCGGGACACCAGTCGAGCCAAAAAGGAATACGAACGAGAAACATTGATCGCCAACCTTCTTACTCTGGGGAAGCGATTCACCTGTGAGAGCAGCTTGGTCGATGGACACGTTGATGGCTTCCGTGAGACGACAATCG